>JAOXNN020000079.1:855753-896465 GCA_028571205.2 Hydropsyche betteni
CGACCAATGTATCGGATATGTGCATTTTTTTTTTCAAAATCACTAGTATTGAAAATTTCATATTACATTCAAATTATTTAGTATATTTTCAATCAAAGACGAATAAAGAAATATACAAACGATGTTTTATGAATGTAATTATTGTAACTGATTAATCCAAACTCAAGTAAAAGACTAATTTAAAATATCAATCATGATATGATAAAACAATAAAGTTATATGAAAACTTTCAATATCGGTGTTATAGCGATAATATTTTTTTAGGACCGCGCCCTTGTTACGATAAAGCACGACCGCAATATAGCAGACGATCCAATAAAATATAATATACCACATATATTTCAAATCAAATAGCATCTTTTTACCTTTATAACGTTTGACACCGACGAGGGCCGCCGAGAAAGAAATCGCACATTTCGTACAATATTAACATTTTTTTCTCCTGCTTGTTGAGGTCGCACGTCCGTGAAAATATCACGTCCACTATAGCCAATCACATTTCGTCTGAATGTGAAATTTGTAACGACATTATTAAAATGCGAAAAGGTCGAAGGATATCCATATTTCACGCAGACGACCTACCCTATGAAAATGTGATGGAAATTCGGCATCAAAAAGTTCAAACTAATAGCACTTTTATACGTTTTATATCAACTCAGATTATAGAATAAACTTTGATCTTGTGATTCCCAAAAATCTGTTTGAAAATTTATTGAAAAGTATAAGGCTTTCGCGATAAATTATTAGAATTTTCCTTTGTGAAACTAATGCGAATTAATCTATATGAATTATTTGAGTACGTATATTTGAAATATATTATAATGAAACATAAGATAATTTATTACTTTTCTTTGAAAAATATGGTCAAATACATATGGTTTTCATATTTTTACTAATTAATTATTGCTACAGAACACAAAAAATCTAATATTTTATTATAAAATATATTCAATGAGACTAACTGTACAACCAAACTTCATTACATCAAAATAATGAAAAAGGTCAAACAATTTATTAAGATAATTCGAAATTGAGTTCCAAAACGCTAACATCACAATGGAAGTCGTTTAAAATGGTATTACATTATTGTATTGAGCGTTCCGTGTTAATTTCGGGTTGCTTTCTTTGTAAGACGGTTTCGCTCTAGTATCCAGTTCAGCTCGTTAACATCCTCCCTTTCACAATAAAATTCGGCTTAGAAACCCTCACCCTTCAACGGCAATAATATTTACTCGGCAGGGGTTGTAAGTGCTGTACTCTCGTTTTACGATTTTCGCAAAATATGATCTGGACGTTTGGGTCCATGAGCTTTCGCAGCGATTCAAACAAACTAGGTCTTTTCACTACATATTTTCAACTTGAATGTAAAAATTAGTAATAACCAAATCCATATCCGAAAAATAACTTACACGTATCATACACCTACTCGAAATTTCCCACGTTGAATTTTCCGCTCATGATTGCGTCCTTCCATGGCCCTCCAACCCCCCCCCCCTCCTGCCTCGGAATTCAAATAACTCGAAAAGCGCGCGCTTTTCTCGAAGGTTCCGATCCTCGGGCGAGGTAAGCCAGTCACGTCCAAGGGAGGCCGAATCTCGAGGTCGGTTAATATCGGTATTTATGGCATCGAAGGAATCGAATGAGGCTTAACTACTGGGTTGTACAAAGGGCTGGTGACGTGTCGTTTTTGGATACTGATAGTTTGTTACATTTACTATGGTAATTCGATTGTTAATTGTACTGATTTTGTGTTAATTTATCTTGTAAAAATTTAATTTTGTCTTTGGATTGATTAAAATATAAATTTTAGTTGAACTGAAGATATCGGATCATTTTATTTTTTTTAATGTCACAATCTTATTCAATCTCTCAATATTAGAATATTGATCGAAATAATCCGCACTCAAATTAATAACTAAATGTTACTTAAAACACTTAGCAAGTAAAGTACACAATCACTAATGGCTAAAACTATATCTCAACGGATCTAAGGCCGTTCCGCGCGAAATTCACTATTTCAGATACATTATGCATAAAGATGATCTTGTAAATGCGCGATAAATAAACATAGTCTTCTTTAGAAGGCGAGAAGGCTTCGACATGGAATATGCAACGAAAACGCCCGTTGAAAGCAACGAATCTCGCCATATATTATACACATAGGTCACCCATTTATCTCCCATCACTAATTCTAAGCTTTAAATTAATCCTCAGCCATCGTGCTCGTATTTCTCTCGCGCGACCCATTATTTCAAAAGTTGTTTCCTAATCTCCCGTCATAAATCCTTAATCATACCTAATACATATTTTATCGCATCTACTGTCAACGCATGAACTCCTCAAGATCTAAATTTAAACTTGAATCCATAAAAAAACAGTTATTTACATAAACCACAAAAACTCAACAAAATCGACACCCACAATTTCCAAGGCTATCTGAACATGCGGAAAAAATTGAGTATTGTTTTTCCGAAAGGGTATGAAGGGCACGATAAAAGCTTCGGTCTGTGTACGTACAAAGTTCCCAAAATCCGACCCGTATTTATTTACCTTGAGCTGCAACCTAACTTATGTTAGGCCACTGCGTGCTCAAGGGCCGAAGGTTCTATGCCTTTTATCCGCAACTTTCAGCGCGATTGAAGTATGTGGGAACCCGTGTAAAACTGAGATATGAATACGGTATCTCGACATGAGAATGTGTGTTAGTAGTAAGGGAAAACAAACGTCCGGAATATCAAAAAAGTTGTACCGCCCGAAAGGGTGGAAAATTTTATATGTGGTATGGATGAATGGATCTCCAGCGACAAGAAAAACATAACTCTCTTCCTCGGTGCGGTGTTATTTGTACTCGGGTTTTTTTAATTTTAAAATAACTTCATCGATCTAGTTTGAAAATATAGGAAGTTGCTATGAAATTCTGTTGTAATAGAATATAATAAATATCAATATATACGAACTTTTAATGATTCATAAATTACATATCATAATATAAAACAAATAATTGGCAAACAACGATCGTTAATTTTCGAAACTATTTTCGGTAATCCTTAACGCGACATTTTCAGCACATTAAAAAGCGCAATAGTTCCGATTTATTACCCCGCATCTTGGCTGTGGACGCATTAGTCGAGTTCTGAAACACTAAAACATTACCTATCCGAACAAAAATAGAGAAAAGACCATAGAATATCAACGCCGGCTTCGATCGAAACGCTACATTCGCATGTTACAGCTTTATGCTGAACAGATAAACCGTTTCGAAATTCTGTCGCTTCCGATTCCGCTGAAATTTCTCTGTAAAATCAAACAAACGCCCGAGTGCATTTCTCGCTTTTCAGCAGTCTTCAGAAGCTTACGTGGGGAGAAATACACAATCATATTTCATATGCGCGCTGAAAACGCTTTGTGTATCGTCGTAACGGCGAAGTTTACTGACAAAATGAGATTAAAAAGCTGCACGGGTTTTACATTGTACTTGTATAATACAATGCGAAACATACGCCATTCCGATATTGTGTTTATTTTGCTAGCGAATAAGAGTTTTCAGTGCTTGCACCGAAATTCAAGTAATCCTAGCTCATTCCATTTGAATTTCGGCTAATGTAAATAAATGAATAAACAGCGCAATACGAATGTGACATTCCATGTTAAATTGAAATGGCTTCTATAGAATAATTTCTTAATATTTAAATATTTAAATCATATCACATTTTATTTCCAACATCCCACAAACTTCAGCAAGGACTCCTGAACAGCACAAACAAATCCGTCAAATCCCACTAGCGAACCCACGTATAACTTATACTAGCACTTGGATGGGAACAAATTCACGACGGCGCCGTTCGACATGTTCACTTTGCGCGTTTGCGACCACCAATTTGCATATTTATTATATCCCTATGTATAATGTGAATGATGTTTGGACGCGGGACAAACTTCGACCGTGGTCCTCAACTTCGTACCACCGATGTTCGCTGGTTTGTGTGTGTGTTCTAAACACGAGAATAATTATTTTGACTGCGACTTGCAGCACACTTTCGTTTGCTTTGTATTATGTTGAAAGCCGATGGCGCCTTTCTAATATCCTTTGTCGTTAAAATAGCAGTGGTTGCTGCATGTTGAGCTGTGATAAGTAATTTGAAATCGAACGGTTTTGTTGATTAATAATAAATATTTTTCGGCGGATTCGATTGGTTAATTATGATTGAAATGCTCGAAATATCAAACGTTAGTCACACGTTCATGCGTAATTTAATCTAGGAAATGGAAATGTGAAATTAATTACAGCAATCGAGACCAATTAAAAGACAAATACGATGTGCGTTAATCGATAAATTCGAATTGCGCAAAGTTCGTATTCGAATTCGTCGAAAGCTTACCGCAATGAGTGAATGTTGGTTACAAATATGTACGTGTATTGACACTACATTTTACTTCTACCTATACACGCATGTGTGTGTTAATAATATTATACGGCGAGGAAAACCAACTAACTTTGTAACACATCAAATTATATTTACTATACTATTGAATAAATCAATCATCAAAGTTATGTGACAAATAATGCGATTAGTAGATAGCCGTGATCGATCGTCAACCAAAAACCGAATTCTTAATATTGAAACCAAGATATCCGTGTTTCGCATATCTGAAATTTTGTAATACACACTATATTTTAATGATAGTAACTGAAATATTGTAAAAGTATTTTAAGCACAGAAATGTATTAATGTTATTACAGTACTTGGAGTATATCGAAATAGGTCGAATTTCCTCTACATTCCATATATCAGCAGTGTGGCATAAGTTTGCGTTGTGGACTTTTCCCATATCCACCTCGAAATGTCATGGGGCGTTCGTTCGTTCGTTTCGAATACGAAGTGTGTTGATTTTGAGGAACCACTTCGAATTATTTCCGATCGGAAATAGCTTTTCCGAGTCCATAGGATATAGACGTAATTAACTTATGATTAATGTTATCTTTAGCGTCGGGTTTTTCCACTTGCGGTTTATCTTTTATCAACTCCGATCCGATCCGATTATTTTATTTGACTTTGACTTGTTTTCGTATAAGTCATTTTGTATTATTACATTAATTTCACGGATAGTTATTTTGAAATATATTATATAATTTCTGATAATTAATGTTTGCCTGATATTTAACAACAAATCCTTCGATTTTTAATCAAATTTTAATTGCAAAAATCAATTTCAGAGTTAATATATTTAAAAATATTGATGTAGAAAATTAAAAAACAAAACTGTAACGTTTTCCAATTAATTATTGTTTAAGCTCGCTGAAATTGGACGACGCTTTCTAAGACAAACTTGTCACTCCGTTTTTCTCCAATGTTTGTTCGAAAACGAAGCTTTTTGTGCGTGAAATATGCCATTATCAATTTTCTAAAGTACATAAACGACCCATACACAAAAATGAAATAAAAGCAGCATTATGAAAATAAACATTGTACCGAAAGGCCGTATTTTGAATACATAATATAATCTGAAAAAAAGTTATTAATATATTTTCAATTTAATCCAAATGTTTATTTAGTATCCAAGCTAAAAATAAACTTGTGTTGATATATGAATTAGAAATCTGCAATAGACAAATCGAATAGACCACTTTTGAATGCCATAAAAACGCCCACCATCAGACACAGCTGACATACCCAAAAATACTACAGCGTTAAATAAAGATAAAAGAAAAAGCATAAACACATTTATTTAGGACATCTCACAAAAAATGCATATATGTTGTATAACTTCAGCGAAAACAAACACAAAGAGTACGAAAGCGTCCCTCAGCTCTGGCTCGGAGCTATGGCGAGAAAAGTCAATTTTATCAGTTTCAGATTCTATTGTGCGTTCATTTCCATCGACACCGTCAACGCGGTGCCGATACACTTTTCAAAAGAGACCGCTTTTCTTCTTCGACTTCTTTTTTTTTTGCCCGGTTTTTTCTTTTTAGAGCGTGACGGGAGGGACCGTGACTCGATATAAGGGCTGCGAAATAAGAAGAGGTTCCGAAATTAAATTTCGAGCCATTCGAAACGTGAGAACTGCCGAAATAATTTTTATCAACCTTAAGATTTCTAAATAATCAATCAAATACAGGTAGTCCTCGACTTACGACGGAGATGCGTTCCTGAACCCGGTCGTAAGTCGAATCTGTATTTTTTTTTTTGTAGTTTTACTTTTATTAATACAATAATGAAATAATAAATAAATAAATTTGAAAATCGTTCATTATTTGGATCCATCATTTCAAATTTTTCTATTCCTTTTATCATTCAATTTTTAAAAAAATAATTATTTAAAAAAAAAAATTCGGTCTTAAGTACGAACCATTGTAAGTCTAACCATCATAATTCGAGGACTACCTGTATATATTGATCAAATTCAAATGATTTTTTCAATATATATTTTTATATCTTTGTCGCAAACCCTCTATTTTCCGTTTCTTCCATGGCATTCGTACAATACTCCATTCCGCCTTATCTACACATCTTATACACATAATATATATATTATTTTTGAAACATGAATATTCAACGGGCGATTGTTTGAGCAAGGAAGGCTCCATCTCCGAATTCGCAATGACAAAGCAAACATGGAACGGGCGCCCATCTGTCCAAGCGCCTCCTCGATTTTCCGACTCCTTTTCGGCCCAGATAAGACGTCGTTATTTTTTTAAAATAGGCCCCCGCCTTTCACGCGGACGTCGATTGTTATTTTTTCGTATAAATATTTTTCACGTTGGAAGTGACACTTAAAAAATTACGATGTCGACGAAAACGGTGCGACCGGATCAGCTAGACTGCTGAATTTATGCTGTCGATGAAAGCGGCGAAAGAAGCGGATTTATCGTCGTTTGAAGTTCGTATATTTTTCGCAGCAGCGGTTTTCGAGTTGGTTTTTCATTTCTTTTTAAAGGATTTTTCGAGAATTGATTGTTTTCTTTATTTTCTTTGGTCTTTGGAGTTTGTTGCCGCTTTTATCTTTGTTGTTTTTTTTTCGTCTAATGAATCATGACAATATATAAGTTCGATGAAATGTAATATTTAATTTATGCAATCGAAAACAATTTTTTAATTTGAAACGTTTTCAGTACTGGAAAATTTAAAATAATAAATAAAATTTCAATCGAATTCCAAAATCAAGGGATTATTTTAACAAAATGAATTTGTGAACCTCAAAGCACTTACAATTCAACAAAACTATTTCAAATAACATTAATATTATATTTACATATTATATGATCGAAACACGATTTAATTTGCTTCGAATTTATTAACTTGAACAAAAAATTTTTACTAAAATATAACAATCATATACTCCAATAATATTTATATTCAAACAAAACCTTGAACGAGTTCAATTATTAAAACAAACTAGCTGAATTCGGGCAATGGATAATTTCACTGAAGAATTTACGGTCCGGAGCAATCCGATGGACCGAAACCGTCGAAACGAGCACACATAAATCGAATAAAATGAAATTCGCATTAAACGCAAATACGAGACGATCGTAAAAACGTTCACACGTTGATTTGTGAATGAAAGCTTAGTGGTGAAAGGGACGCGCTCCTCAGGAAAAGCGGGAAAAGCGTCTCTCGATTTTCCGCGCGAAAAATCGTCCGTTTTCCACATACGATCGATCCTCGAGCAATAAAGACGTCGTAAATTGTGCACATGACACCCTTTATACATATTATATCATATAATGTTTTATATACGTCACGTGAGTACGTGTTAGTGAAATATCGCATTATGACAGTAATATCTGCATGCGAAAGCCGTTAAATCGAACCAGAATTTGTGCCGATTGCTCAATATATTTTTGCGAATTTTTCATTCGTAGACAGGTAGATGTTTTCGGTTTTTTTATGTTCGCGAGTTTTGTGGAAATTAAGACGTCGGTGTTGTATTTTTTCGTTAGTTTTTGTGAAACTCATTTTTGCACGTGAAAAAAGTGTATTTTGTAGTTAGTTTTCCATGTTTTCTTTTCGTTACTGTTTTTCTCGCTTGGATAACGAACTCGCGTTATTTTTTTTCATACTCGTATGGGTTCGTGTATTTAGAACGGTTTGCCGTTGTTCTATGTTTTTTCCCCTCTTTTTCGCATGTATGTCTTTTGAGTTGTGCGCGAAAATTCAACGTGGAAAAAAATCACACATTTTGCGCAACTTACACTAACGACCATGTTTTATTACGCTTCGTATAAAGAAATTTTATTTGACAATACCCAAATAGAAACTAGAGATAATTTCCTGTGTGGTTTTCAAATAATAAATTTTGTCAACAAATACATATTATATTTACAGAAATATGAAATTTAATACAATTTTGAATGTATTTTATAAATACTTGCTAATGAATTCTGTATATTCGAACTAATTTGCATTGAAAATCATGATTCAATTTTGAATTTTGTTGCGAGTTTCATTTCTATCCAACAGGTGTGTTTGATTGTTCCATTCAACTTCCGTTCCGAACGGCCATAAAAACGCAATCATATCGTTCCATCATTTTATATATTTTTCGAACGTAAAATACTCCACATATAAAAAATTCACCGAAAATTTCACATATATTCTTATCACACATATCCATTTAAATTTCGAAATAAACTCAACCTGTCGAAAACTGTCACAATGTACAATTTTAAACACGAAACAAAGATTTTATCATCCGACTTCGGATTAGATAAAACCGTACACAATTGTAAAACGGTGCGAAGTTGGACCTTTGCCGGCAACTTTCAGATAATGCTTTATCGAAGGAACGCATCGTTGCTCACTATATACACAGAAAATACCCGGTTCAAAGTTAACTAGCAAAAGTGTGGGTACGTTTGGGGAAAATTTGGCAAAATCGAACCAATTATTTATTGCCCAGGGCTAAAAACGTCCCGCCATCGATGATAATCTTGTTTGTGTGATATCGAAAAAGTTTTCAGCGGGCAAACACTGCCAGATATAAAAATACGCCTGGGTATATTTCGAAAATTTATTGTAGCATCGATGTATTAATAGGATTTCTCATCGGTGGGATGTTATTTTCATAAATTATACCCAGAATTGGACATGTAATTTCGGCTTGATGTGATTCTAATGAATCGCATAATGTAAACCATATTTTTATGTACGATATACTTTTTTATACATTTCATCGAATGCACAAATAGATTTTACGTTTGAGTTTATTGCATTATTCAGAGGACGTTTCAAAGGATTTTTTTTGTAAAACATAACGAAACTCATCCACGATATATTGAAATAAAATGAATTCCTATACGGAAAAGTCGACCTCCATTCTAAATTTCATTACTGCGTACAAGCCGCAAGAACCAACATTGATTCACATTTTATTCGCTGAATCAGAACTTTTATATAAAGGAAACAGTTGTTGTGTCGTCCGAGTGGATTTTTTCGGAAATTGCTCCCCACAACGGGGAGTGGTGGAAAAAAAAAAACGAGAAAACCCCCTGATTTCACCACCGTATTATAATAATAATGTATTTCGTTTTTCTTTGTTGGCGCTCGACCTTCGTCCTCGGTGTCTTTGGTGGGTCGACTTCGTCAAAGGGGTCCTTCGAGGCGTTAATATATTTTCGACTGAGAAAAAAGTCATCTACGGACCTCAAAGTGCAGGAAATGGTATATTTTCCAGTCCGCTTCGCGTCCGAGGGTATTTTCTTCTTTTCAAAGAGAAATATTTCAGCATGGATTGCCTTCAGATACCGGCTCATCTTGCGTACGAGTGCCTAATCCAAGAAAAAACCCAAAACGAAAAAATAGCTTTACGCATTAAATAAGTGGAAAATAGAGGATATTGGGTTAATTCTGCAATTTCAATTTTTTAATGAAAAAATATATATTTATTATTTCCGATATACAAAAACTATGAAAGTATTTAAATTATAATTGGCTTTATATTTGTTTAAAAGATTATTCATGTGTATATATAAATCAAAATAATATGAAAGATCGTCAAAAAATTTCCTAATGGATTAATTCCTACTATTATATAAAAACACTAACATACTATGAAATAAATCAAACTCATCTATAATTTAGGGAATTAACCGCGTTTCCCCAATACATTGCGGTGGCCATAAGTGCGAGCCAGCACTATAAAAGTCTGTTTATTTTCAGGCGAATCTTTATCAGCAATAACTATAAATTCAGCGATCAATGGCGTCGCTCGGAACTAAAGCGTGAAATATGACCATTTGACACTTTCGAGAGGGTTAACTGCATGCGCATCGGTGGACAGTCAATGTATCGGATTCCGTACATAGCATAGAAACATCAATTTTTATAAAATACGTATAAAAGTTGACGATTTTCACCGCTGAAGGATTCATAGCTATACGCTTCGGTTAAAGTTTTTCGCTCGTTTTCGACATATTGATGCCGCACCGTGCAAAGATAACGTGTTCGTTTTTTTATCGATATTTTCTATTTGGTACATATTATATTTTATATTTATTCTAAGTACTGAAAAACATATATATTTATATAAAAAATATTGTTTTCACAACATCGTCCGAACAATACACCGTTAAAACAATTAATCATCAACCAAAAAAGTCCATTTAAAGATGGCAAAACCTCAAAACCATCCCGAACCGAACCAAACCACAGCCAATACAGACCGCCCCAAAACCCACCCACCGCCGAACTGCAAACGCCCAACGGTATTAAATCAACCCCTACACTTAAACCCACCCTATCACGTATACAATAACAGTATTTATTTGCACATGGGGAACGCGGGCGTAGAATTTTGCGCTCACAGTGTCGGACCGCAGTGCGCGCCGTTAAAATTCAAGCTGTAACGTGTGCCCGAACTGTGTGTTTTGGAATTCTTGTTATTTTGAATTTAATATACCGACGTCACATAACGGCGGCAAACGAAAATATGCCGCGGCTACGTGACAATATTATTTTTGGGTTGTGCAGCTTTTCCGTGCCGTTTTCTTAGTCGTTCAATTCGGGAGGCTTTGTTAGTTTCAGGAATTATTTCTATGGAGTGAATTTTGTTAAATACGATTTGAATTTGAATATTTTATGAATTAAATATTTAAGATTTATTTTTTTATCAATTACTGAATTTAAACAATGTGGATGTGTATGTATATTTCAAATAAAAAATAGATTGCCTTAATAATAAAGCTGACTATTAGCTGAAGATAGTATTTAAGTGGGTGTACCTGGAGGCTACTATAATATGTTATCACCCTTCACCATGTCAATATAACGATACCTTTAAAATATTATCGATCTGAATACCTGATTGAATAAGATGCGTTCAGTAAGATACGTTCAGACCTAATGAATATGTTCAGACTTTTGACTGACTGACAAGAGACATGCGCCATTAAATAAATTCGTTGGGTTTTACTGACTGAGAAATGCGGCTTTGTCCAATAAACTACCACGTTCAGTTTCTCTAAAAAGAAAGTGGAACACGTTAAGTTATCGCTGATATAAATATATAATTTGGTGCAGAGGACGCTATAGATTACTCGATTAGTAAATATGTGTTTCAGGGTAACTATCACCCTTGCCAAATTAATTTTAGCATATAACATCCAAAACAAAAACACTTTCTCCTTTTGCGATTAATAAAACATGCTATATTAACCGTAAAATACTTTTTCATTTTCAAATCGTTTGATATGAGATGATTTTATATATTCAAATCTTTAAGAAATATATACCTTTTTAGAAATCAATAAAAATATTTGTACTTGCAATGTTGTTAAAAAAACATTCTATAGTGTATATAATGGTTTACTATTTTAACATAAGTTAACATAATATAAAATGATATAAATCATCGGGTCTTTTAAAAAGGACAGAAACATTATCGTCTGTGAAATTGGCCTTATCGCAGAACCAGTCTGGTTTCCCCCTAGGGAACCACTATTCATTTTAGTAAAAACATAAAATGCAACATATCTTTGTGACACATTGTTAAAAATTGTTTTCGGTGATGGTGGACACGTATGATGCAACGTAATATCGGTTTCAGAACACGTACGCGCTTACCGATCCTTTACGAAATTGCACTCGGTACAAAGTGTTTCTCAGACACCGGCGATTCTATAAAATTTTACGACAATAAGTGTTTCAAATACTATCGCATTTCATCTCGGATAAAATAATGAAAAGTTCATTGAAAAATCGTTGGAAATTTTTCGAAAATGTATAATAAATCTTTCGTAGAATTTGTTCATTACGTTTCGTGCATCTATTTTATATAAAAATAAATTAATCTGACATCAAACAAAATGGTTAAGTTTCCTTTGTATCATCTCATAGCGATCTGATCAAACGAACCGATGCACTATATGAGTGCATACTGCAAATTCCACATGTGCATAGTTCCTTTTAAACATCTAAAACCACTATGAGCGATATGAAACCGTTCATGAAGAAACCGAAATTTCAATCTCGGCGAAGTACTAAGCTGTGTAATAATAGTACATATAAAAATTGCAACTGTTGAAAATAACAATCAAGAACAATATAATGAATTAAAATGGATGCGATTTAATTGTGTATTGAAAAAAACAGATTGTGCCTTAAAACGAATTACTTTTGCATAATATATAAGGTGCATTATTTCTGGTGCATCAAAGAATCTTGTATTGAACATCGTTTTATCTTTAATGTGCAGTGAAAAAATTTTTTGTGCATTATATAATGAGCATTAAAAAATATTAAATGAACAATAGAAATAATAGTTTCTGCATTGAAATGATCGGGAGATACTCAGAATAAAGTCTTCCTCCACATACCATACAATACAACTATAATAACAACTGTCAACGCTTTTTTTTGTTGAAATTTTATTTCATTTAATTTTCATCACATTTAATTTGGTCCAATTTGATTCTAATATTTTATGAAAGTTGTGAATAATGATCGTGCGGGTGGTATTTTGCCCTATTTGCGTTTACAGCGTTTCCGATTCTTTATTTTTATTCATTTTAATGTATGTTTTATTCATTTTAAGGTACAGATATATATTTTCAATGATCAAAATATCTTTTCTAATGCACACATTTCAATGTACACTAATTTTATTTAATTCTCAGGTTGATTGCACATATATTTTATGTGATGCACAATTGTCCCAAATTGAAATCAATAACATTAAATCGAATATATACAGTAAACCCCCCTATAACATCTCCCCCCCCCTATATTGTTCAAGTTCGTTCAAATTTTATTTTTTTATTTTTTTTAAATGCATTTGAAACAAGCAGTCAACACGTAAAAATATCGAAAAAAAATTTAAAATTGAAAAACCTTAACCCCCTATAGCGTGGAATTTATCTTGACGCTAATACAAACATCGATTACACAACTAAACACCATATTCCATCGTCAAACAGATTTTCTCGTCTCAAACACACACAAACATCGAAGGGCTGAAGGGAAAATGTTCTGATAAAATCCCATAGAAAAAAGGGACGGTCACATGAATCACAATTTTAACATTTTTGCGGATTTTTATAAACTGCTTACGGGGCAACGTCTAGTGCCCACACTACTGAAAACACCTACACAGTACGGTAAAGGGATAAGGGCTCGCGCGAACAAAACTCTCTTTTCGTCGATGTAAGGTGTACTTCGACCGGGAAAAGTAATATTATTTGAGATTTTATTTTCGTCGTGTTGCCTGATGTTTTTCCGTTCGTGTGTAAAACGTGTTTTATATGTGTACTGGTGGGAAAATAAAATGCATGCGCTATTCGGGCGTTGTTTCGGCGTTTATTTATTTATACGTATTCTTTTCTGTTTTTGAATATGTTTTGAATTCTAAATTGATTATAAATTTTTAAATAATATAGTTAATTTCTTTTTGGCAATTAAATTCTAATGAAACATAATGTATGTGTGTTATAATATTTCGATCAATATCTATATTATATTTTATTCATAATAGCTTACAATTAGATTCAACAAATTCAAAGCAATCAAAATGAATTACATACATTATTAATTAAAAAAAATATTTTTGAATTCAATATCAATTTTTCGAAAGCAAAAAAATAATAAAAAAATATTTTTTTGAAAATTAAACTGATGACCTTTTCAACAATGATTTATCACTTCATAGAATCTTAATATTATATACATTTTTAAAACAACTCATATAAAATCCACTTTGAAACGAAACTTCTCAAATATCATCAAAGTTTCAAATATTTTTCCTTTAAGCGTATACCAATTACGTAGTAATAAAAATCAATATAATATAACTTCATTTGATATCTGCTCAAACCACAACCACTCGACCTTAATTATCGAATCAATAACTACCATTATTTTATATTTATACAAAATAATACTAAACAAAAAACTCGAAACCACCACCGAAACTCAAAATGCAACCGGCACTAGCCGATCCCCACTTACCGGCACGTTAATAATTAATTAGGGGCCTAGTTCCCTCATCTGCGTCCCACGACATCCCAGCAGGTCCCACGGGACCAGAAACCGACGAACAGTGTGCAATTAATCATGTTGTCTGCGAACGTCAGGGTCGTATCGAAGTCTAGGACCGGCTCGTTCCGAAACCGCCGCCCTTACGAGACCTCGTAGCCCTTGGAGGCTCATGGGGTGGTTTTGTCGTGCGCAGTTGTTCCTCAGGTTGTGCGGTTTCAATTTACATAGTCGACGTGTGCTCGAATTTATAAAAATTTTAAGGGTTTGTGTCGCGAAATGTGATAAAAGTGATTATGTTTGAAAATATTTTTATGGTTCTGATTTGATTTTATGTTTTATTTTGTATTTATATATAAAAGTTATTGGAGGTATTTAAGATTCTTTTAATTTTTAATAGGTGTTCGCAATTCGATTTTATAAGATCGAAATAAATTAAATAATAATCCTAAGGACTATCTTTAATTTGTCGCTTAATAGTTTTAGTTTATTAACTATACATTTCATACAAACATATTATAGAAGTAGACCAAAGGTCGTCGTAAAACCTTAAAGAGGTGATAGATCATGTTTTTTGGACCGTTTAAACCATATTCCAAAGCATCATAGTTTTCAGTTATTATTATTTTTTATTTATTTTTTTTCAAGAAAAAACTAAAATCTCACACTTGTACACTAATAATTCCTAAATGAAAGATAATATGGCAAAATAATAATAAATTAAAAACTTTGGACTAAGATACATGGTTTAAAATGTTCCATATAACATGACCTATTACTTCTATAAGGCTTTACAGCGACCTTCGGACTACTCTGTATAAATAATAATTGCACAAATATTAAGCCGATACTTAACTTATCATTAACACTACTTGTATATACTGAGATTCAAAAAATTGCTTGAAATTTTTCAAACACACTTCATAATCATATCGTAAAGAAACATTTAAGCCTTATACATACCGAGAAACAACTGTACCAGTAAAGGAAAGACCGAAAAGAAGGGCAAGGATGGGTTCGTAGGTAGCGCTAATGCGAGCCGCGCTGCGCACATAATGTAATCATGTTTACTGCTAATGAGACGAAAACGAAAGCGACTCGCAAAATATTATATCACTCCGCCGACTAATGGACGATGGCTCAATTCAATTTCAGGAATCTCCTCGCCACTCCTGAAGAAGGGGCCGGGAGCTCTCAGAATTCTTCGCTCATTTTTTTCTGGGTAGAAAGTTGTTCTGAGACGAAGGCGTCAATGTGCAACGTGCTTCGAATCTAATTTTATTTTTTATATTTAATCACTTTCAATTCACGTTTATGAAATACGAGAAAGACATTCGCACTCATTTATCATCGTTGAAAATACAACCGTCCACGTTTCCTATTTCAACAAACAATTACAACAATAAAAAAACTTTGCTAAATCACGATGCAAAATCGACTTCCTGAAACGAATCAAAAGAAAGACTCGAACACGAAAAAAGAGGCAAAGTAGAAACGAGCATCTGACGCCGGGTGTTTGTTTGTGCTCTTTTATTTTTTCGCGTTCGCCTTTCGTTGGATTTGCAACGCGGCGATCGGCAACGGAACAAAGGTGGCTCTCGGTTTGGCTCTACCTACAATGGTATTTGCAAAGACCTCACTCGAATGGCGAGAAATAAATAAGGAGAAGGCGGAAAAAAAGAAAAAGAACGATCGCAGCGCAGGGGGCAAAAGTAGAGGAAACATGTTTACCGCGAACAAACAGAGCAGACAAAAGCGTTTATTCGATAAAAGCTAATTGGATCAGCCGCCATTGTCGGGCCGGTCGTCATTCAATTATTTCATTCGATGTACCGAGTCGATAATTACGAAGAAGTCCATAGCCGTGGTTATTAATAATAATAGTTGTGATCCACCCATGAATAGGAGCGATTGCTTTGAAATTGCGGTCTTCTGTGAACCAATGTAAGGAAACGGTGTTTATATAATATTAATAATACTATTATATTATAGTTCCCTATCCAATTTAAATGTTTTATCAATTGAATTTGTCCTTTGTATTGCCTTGGATACGAATATAAAAAAAATTGAATTTGAGTTAAGTAAAATAAGTAATTAATTTCATCGAACCACATTAATAAACTCAAATTAAGCTTTTGATGTTGTTATTATATATTATATCATCGTCAACATCATTGTCGATCCGTTTTGTCACTGCAGGACAGGGTCTCCCCATCAAATATTGGGGGTTTAGGCTTTATACCTTATCCGAGTGCCAACCTCGTATAGAATATATTATATATTGTGTATATATATTATACAGATCTTTGGTCTCAATAGTTTTGCCATAAATTACCTAATATCATCACAAGATAATTTTTAATACCTGAAATAGTATCTCTGAAAATATATTATACCTTCCTATATACATAGATTAAGTTTAAGAAATTTAATTCTCAAAAAAAAATCTCAATCGTTATATTATTGATATTTGGTTCTGTTGATTAATGAGTTTGCTGCCTAAACCTTGCACATAATAGTTATTGATTTAATAATACACATATTTGAGTACTCAAAATGTTCGTCGATGATATGAATTTATTAAAAAATAAATACTCGAAATTCGTTACGTATTCTCAGAACGAGAAATCTGGCGGAATAACAGGCGTGTATTTGGCATCGCGAAATTGAAAATTTGCAGCGCACACACGTCATTATAAAACGGTCCACATTTGCACATTACAATATTACAACACACAATGGTTTCTGTGGAAAAAGACTGGCTGCGTTTACTTTCGAAACTCGGTGTTTGTATCGCGGCGAGAGCAAATATGAGAGCCGGGTCTGAACTTTCTTCGCGCGCTCAACGGAACGGTCTATTTGAATAATGAAAATTGTTGCGAGCCTTATCGCGAGAGGAGAAAAAAATACGGGCACAAAGGGAATTTTTCGTAGGTTATTTCCATTTTTTCCTCTTTTCGCCCCCTTTGGCTTTTTCGAAGCGGGAATTTGCGGGGAAACGAGCGCGTTCTACGAAGAATCTTTTATTATCGAGAGTTCCGTTTTAATTTTGCCGCACGGCCGGGTGAAATGCGCGGCGAGTTTTTCTTTATTTGAAAATTTCCATCGCTAATTATATTTGTGAGTTGAGAATTCGAACTTTCGCCGGGTGAGTTTCGTTTGATTTGATTGCGTTTTGAAAATTTAATACGACGGAAAATTGAGCGCGATTTTCTCAATGCGTTTTCTACGACGATTTCATATTTTTATCATTTACATAAATATTTTTTCGTTCAATATTCTATTATGACTTCATTATGATTATTAAAATTTCCCGAGGTTGCTTTAATGCTTTCATTTTTCCGTAAACAGTTTAGAGCCTAAATCCAGAAATATCAACCTTTCGTCCGGGTTTCAGCAGAAATTAAGCCTGTTCGAGTAATTAAACTTAACAACTCGAGTCTTGTGTGAGATTTCGAGCTAGACAACATGCCTTGTGCTCGCTGATTCAATTAAAACTGATTTCGTCGCGAAACGTCCAGAATATATGTGTACATCTTGTATAGTATAATTATCATATAAATAAACCCACTAATGAAGTTCCAAGTATTTTCAGCTACTGACAAATTGAAATTTGCATAAAGCATACACGCAAATTACATAAATATTACCTAAAAAAGTATCAATAATTAATTTTATTCAGTCAAACGAATTCAACATGTATAACATTTGAAAATAATTCTGTATTAATAAAATTTATTAACAGAATCAAGACTCATTTTACTAACGGTATTAAAGTGAAATTTTGTAAAAAAGAAAAATTTAACGTGAATCAGGAAATGGGTGTAAGTGAGCTTCAGAGATAGTGCAAAGCCGAGCCCTTTTTTCGGATGTCCCATAAACAAACGTTAACAGCGACAAAGAGACTCGTTTAACACTTTATTACGAGAGATTTGAACTCTGTGCGGTCTTTTCGGGCGCAAATTAGGTCGAAATACTGTCGTATTTGAAAAAAATAGTGTTTTTTTCAGCAGACATTTATATGACTCGTCGACGTTATTCAAATAAATTGTTTGCGTAATGGGATCAACTAATTATAATCATCGCATTATTGTACTGCCGCATCCATTACAATCCTTGAACTTTGTTATTCTTTTTTTATAAACACAATACAAAAAATAACATAAAATATTGAAAAATCTAACAGAAACCATCGGTGAGTTTTGAATTTATTCAAACCGCTATTTATTAAATAAACAGAATATTCTAGAGAGTCGTTTAGGGAGCAAATAGCGTGTCGGTCTGAGTTTGGTCCACCAAGAAAACCGCATAGAGGAAGTGCATTAGGAGCGTGCAGATTCGGCGCAGTGGAAACGCAATGGTGACAACGCTCCAGCTTTTGCTCGAAAGCTCGAATTAAGCTTTCGGATACCTATTTGATAATCGTCGGCCAACCTTAGAGCATTTGAGGTCAAAGTTCCTAGAAAATACTCGAATCTCGTATTCTCTTTGTGTCTAGTTACTGTTCAAATGTACATTGCGTGAAATTTTATATATTCTGACTAGCGTATTTTTTAAATGTAAAATATGAGCTTAATTATTGATTAATTTATAATCTAAATTTGCTAAATCTTTGATTGAATTTCGAATACTTTTAATCAATAATTACGACGTATCCTAAGACAAATATTTGAAATTCATGCCACGTTCACTTTCTCGCATACGAACCAATTCAGGTGAACGAATTAGTTATTGGAAATTGTTATGTATTTACACACGACGAGACACTGAGTTCAAGTTAAACGTCGTCTAATTTAACTAAGCTAATCAACCATATTCAATCAGTATTTGCACGATGTTGCTAATTGCTAGTCAAAGGTGGTTCTCTTCGAGCATGTGCTTCTGTTCTCCACATTCTAGACAACGTACTTATCGGTTTTCACTAGAAGAATTTCAACATAAAACCTACAATTATATAGTTTCTTTTCAACAGAACGAACTAAAAAAAATCGTAATGCAGTTTTGTACAATTGCAGCTCGAATGAATCAAATTAAGCGGAGTAGTATGGAAACGAAATCGAATGTTGGATATTTTTCTTTCGTTTATTTTTCGATTGAACGTGACAGCGACATGATTAAACAAAATTACTTGCCACTTTGAAGAGTGTTAATACCGCAAAATTATCCGGTTTTCTTGCATATTTGAATACGGTGGCAGATAAACGGTGTTAATCTATTATATTAAACAGCGACAGATTAAATTGTGACGCGAAAATCGAAGGATAAACAATACCCTTTTGTGTATTGAACGTTGTGTGATTAATGCTTTCCATGCGGTGGCTAACAATAATACGAATCTTTCACACATAAATCACGCGGCGCTATTCAACGTAAAATATGAAAAAATAAAATAACATTCAGCTGATTCAATTATTTTCAAACTTTCTGTAGTGTAGACTGCCTATTCATTTCATTGAAAATAAACTACGGACTTCCTTTTCCTGTCTGGTAGCTTAAAATGATATACAATCGAAAGCTTTCCATTCAGATTCATTTCTATACCAATTAACTTAAAAATTATTTTATCCGTATCTTTCTTAAATATCCTTTACATCGTAAAAACCACTAAAAAATGGGAAAACAAAATCAGCAATTAGGTTTAACTAAAATTTTCGTACAGTTGAAACTTTAAGCGTTTCCGTTTAATGGAATCTAATTAATACCAGGCGAGATTAAAACGAAACCTCCGCGTCTTGCACGACTGCGGTTTTATGGACTCGCTGGTACACAAGTTCTAATCTTTGTATAATTTCGAGATTAAAATAATCTCAGTTCGAGCTTTCGCTAAAGTTTGACCCGTTTTTGGCGGGATTCGAACACTTTTTTTCCGAACGAGAGGAGAATTTTGTTTCAGACGTTCATTTGTTTTTTTTTATGTACTTCACTCGTTTTGGAAACGCATTCTAATTTGAAAATAACCATTATGGCAGCCTCCGAAAAAAGTTTCCTGTATTTTATAAGTCTTTACGAGAGTAAAATCAATATGTTTTAATACTTCGATGTGAAAAAAATTGAACGGAAAAGTTCGCTCGAAGGTCAATTAATTTTGAGCCGAGTTCAGTCGAATGACAAACTTTTATTAAAGCTTGTTCATAAATCACTCATAGTACGTTTCGTTAAAACTTGATTTTGCGAAATTTGATAGCTAATTATAATTTATGTAATTATTAACTTGAAAATATTATTACAAAAATCTGCATCATTAAAAAATATGAAATTTTAATTTTATCGATATTCAACTCATCAAAATTAAACGAAATAATAAATTTAAAAGTTTTATTCAGATTTGTTTTCGAAAATCTTTTATATTAGTTTTTCAATTGAATTAAATATCAGTCTCTTTTATATTCTCAGCATATATAATTGCTTTTCACGATAGTTAATCACTATCTGAATTGCGTGCATATACAATTATTTGACAATACACAACTAACAAGCATACTAGGCTTTGTTTAGCAAAATTGATATTCCGACATGTTCCGTGATATATAATATAATGTATATATGTATATATATGTGTGTGTGTCTGTGTGTGTGTATTTATATATAATATATGACTTTAAATTCAATAATTCGATTTTAGTAAGTTAAATTGTCTGTGATTTAGTAGTAATACTTTTTCGATTTTTCCGCAGAAAACGTAACGCAAAATCACAGTATCTATCTCCCGCTCCATCGTTTGATCTAAGCTCGGTCGTTTCGTTCAATTGTAAATTTGCCAAACGAAAGAGACACGACGGGGATGATGAAAAAAATGGTGAAGCTTTCGTTTCAATTATCCTTATTTGCCTTAAAAATTAGGAGCCAATCCCGCGTCGAAGAGGGGAAAAGGCTACGAGACGGACAGAAAGAAAGCGGCATCATTTTTCTGCGTAACAACTTCTAAAAGCCCGCCTCGACGAAGAAGAAAAAAAGTGATTGATATAAAAGCTTCCTCATATCCCTCGGGGAACAATCTGACTTTTTTCCGCGGCTCTTTTATCTCGTTTCATCCGACACACGGGGCGGCTAAACCGCAACGACGTATTTTTCCCGCGCTTTTCGCTTTTTTCGCTCGGCATCGTCGTCGGTGGTATTTTTTTCTTTTTTTCCGTATTTAAGGTTTTTTATTTTGTCGACAATGAGCCGCGCCCGGTTGACAAGTTTGATACGCATTCCAGACTTTTATTTATCATCGCGGCGAACAATGGCGCAACGATGAGCCCGCGGTCTCTCGAGTCGTCTTTCAGATGACGCTTTTAAATTGACGAATCTCCGCAATAATGAGAATGATGTATTATATTTATGTATATTATAAATTTTCAAATTTCGAATGTCTAACATCTCTTGTAAAACTTTACCGTTACCGTAAAAAACGTTACCTGATATATTAACCGCTGCAAATCTCATACAAAACATCACATCAAAATATTATTATCATAAAAAAAATATCTGTACCTTAAAACGAATAAAACGTGCATTAAAATCAATATAAATAAAGTTCGGCAACGCCGTAAATGCATACAGGGCGAAATACCACCTGCAAAATTAATATTTACGACTTTCACAATAGAATCGAATTAAATTGTGATTTAAATTAAATTATTTATCAAAGTATTATATTGTATTGTAATGTCTGTAGAAAAAGACTTGACTCTAGCGACGTTACGATGCTAGAATCTTTCAATCCACTAACTATTTTTTTATTGTCTATTTCACATTTTATAATGCTTAATTTAAAGTGCACAAAAAAAATTCATTGCACACTACAAATAAAATGAAGCTCAATACGAAATTCTTTAATTCCCAAGAAATAAAGCAAATCGTATATTATTCTAATACACAATTAATTCATTTTAAGGCAAAAAATCTCTAATTTTTCAATCGAAAATTAAATCGCATCCTTTATATAATATATATTTGAGATAAGCTCACGTGAAAAGTGCTAAAAAAATAAAGTCGCACCTTTATAAATACATACTTGTATGGTTGTTGCGTGTCGTGGCAGGTGAGCACTCGAGCATGGCAGACTTCCATCACGTGTTAACTGTTATTACCATAATCCAGGCCATCACGCGTCGAGGATTTACCATTCAATCAGCCCGTAATGGAACTCGAGCCAAAATAAATACACTAGGATCGACATATCCCACACCCCTTACCTTATTTACACAAACCCCAACATGCGTACAGTCAACTCTCTAAATATAAATATACAAATTAAATTCATTCAATATTTTGTTGATATAAAATACAAATTTTGTTACGAAATCGAATGTATATAATAATTTCCATATATCAACTAACCATCAATACACAAAAGTTCAACAATCGATTGTCGCTGTGGGATTTGAAAGCTCTCCCGGAATCATAATAGTACGAATCCATTAGGCGAATATTACGTATGCCCACATACGACTACATTACCCCATAACGACCCGCCCAATATGTCTTGTCAACCCGGTTATTGTTGACAATGGTAAAAATGAATATGTTTTCGCAATCTGACGATGTATTGCGTGAGGCTCTTGTTCGCAGGCTTCTGCTTTAACACCCCGTCTTTGGCAACCCGATATGTCAAGTGCGAGCCAGTTGCTTTGATATGTAGATGTCATATAAAGCCTTCGGGTTCTATAAGCAGTGCGCTTTATTTATTTTTAACCCTTTGCTGTTGAAGTAATGCGGTGTCGTGTGCATTGAATGGACTGGCTAAGCCTGCTCGAGTTGAAAAGATTAGTTCACTGCCTTGATGTTATATTTTGATGTTGATTATAAATATTTTAGAAATAAAAATTGAAATGAAACGAAATTTTCACATAAAAATCTGCTGTTGCTTTAAATGAAAAATTTCGTAGCAGCTTAATCGTTTTACGTCTCGTATTTCTTAAATAAATTAAGCCGAAACAAAACATATTCGAAAGCACTGTAGCATATTACGAATTCACTTAGTCTCAACGCTCTTGATTTCGTTGTTGTTATTATTATTGGGACCCGGCTGAGTCGGCTGCTAATCGAATCGATTTTCGCTCATTTTTCCTGCTGACGATTTTCCACAACCTTGCCCATTTTTCGACGAGTTTTCCGAATGGCCTGAGTAAAAGAGAAATCGCCCTAGATAGGTCTAAAAAACATCGGCGTTAAAGGTTGTGTTTCTCGAAGTATTTGTTTTTTCGAGATATCTCGAAATAAAATTAATGAGATCTTAAAAAAATCCGTATTTTAAAAAATCAGAGATTGAACAACATCAAAACATTTTTATGGATTCAATAATTGTAGATCATTGTTTTATACACTTCAAATATTAAACGATACCGACTTTAAAACGACAAAATGTTTCGCGAGAATTCCCGAGACTCGAGATGAGACAGCCCCGCCAAAAGAGAAGTCAACTCTCATTAAGTGCGATTTAATTAAAAAAGGCGGCACGAGTTATCGTCGATCGCAAATGTACCAAGAGACGAAGAAAAGCAGTGGCGGAGGCTGGAACGGAGTGAGGGGCAGAAATCTGGGTGGCCGCAGGGTGAGGGGCGGCAAAGGCTGTGCTGAAAGGCGGGAAATATGGAAGCAATTAACTCTTCGCCGTTCGTTCGCGAATAGAATGCGAATCGAGATCCTTTTATAATGTACGTACAGTATTATATTATTGTACAAACGCGTGCCGAAAGACTGGCGCCTTCGCCATTGTTCGGGAATGGGTCGAAAGAATCGGTTTTTTTCTGCGTTTGCTAAACGTTTAGGTGTACAGTGCTCTTTTCCCGATCTTCGATTTCCTGAAAGTTTCCCATCGTAATTTATGGCGGCTAGGGAATTCCATAGGATAAGCGATGCCGGGAATATAAAGATGTATTCTTAGTAGTGCGTTAAATTAGTATGAATAAAGAGTTTGATTGTGTTTCGTATGTTATTTTTTAAATTTATAAATTTAATAAGAATTTATAAACAAAATAAGCTACCGGTTCATTTCACAGTCAATTATCTCATTTTGCTATTCGTGCGGGTGTATAAGTCGCCTCGGCCAATTTCCTTCTCCCGTTGGCAAAGGATAAAATTGGATAGTGCAGGCTTGTCCTATTTCACTAGAGGACACCCGGAAGGAATTAGGACTGTTAGACACGAGGATATCCATCCTCTAGCTTTATTTAGGCGGATCGAATCCCCGTGGGAAGACTTTTCCCATACAAAAAGAGACTTTCCCCCAAACACGGACACGTTAAATAAAACAGAACTGCTTAGTCATCTACGCTCTCAATATAACTAACCCAACATTATATTTATTAAAAGATCCACCCAACGAACGTATTATTTCAACGAACAAACAAAACAGCACTACAAACCCCGCATTTTTCCCTCTAAAAATTTATCATTTTTACGATTATTTTAAGCCTGCCACCCTCTCACGACACGACGTACCCACCCATGTGTTTTCGTAAACAAAGGCCTCGGGGGGTACGAAACAAACGGAGTCCCTCTTGTACGTGCTGTTGTCTGTGTGGAACAACAACAACGCACTTCTGGCAACGAGGCTGAGGCCACTCGACGGCCACAGCACCTAACAACACCGCATACAGGTCGTTACACCTACGGACCACTATGCGGTGTAACCGCACGTCCTCTTGTTCCTTGCGAGGCTTATTACAGGAAGGAGAGGGATTTTTATCATTTTCAATAGTATTCTTGGGTATAAACTTGTATATTGTAAGCTTTTATGCTTTTCAATAATCATAAAATGCTTATGGTGCATATAGGAAAAGTCTTCGCGTACGATTGATGCTGAACGTATGATGATGGGATCAATATTGTACGGGGGGAGTACGTTTCAGAGGGTAAATTTATAGGGATCGTTTAAAAATTAGAGATATGTTGCATTGTCGTATTTGGGTTGAGCTTTTATCTAAATATACTTATTGAAAATGTATAATATATAATAGAAAAATTTCACCATGTGAAATCATAAAAATACATCGACAATTTTTATTTAATATTTACAATCATAAATTAGCTTACATTTTTTTTTCATTTTGGCATAGTATTACTTATTTATACCGTATTGAAGTGAAAAAATATTGAAAAAATATCTGTTTTTTATTTTTATTTTTTGAATTACGTTACTTCGAAACTGTGTAAAAAAGGATTAGGCATAGTTAATTTATTCTACAATTAATATTGTCTCCTATATACATAAATTATCAAAATAAAAATTACTAAAAACACAATAAACCGTTTAAAACGTAGTACTTTAGTAGATTTTTGAATTTTATTGACTTCAAAATGTATCTTGGTTTTTTTTTTTTAAATAATATGGTACCAAATTAGAGATTGATTCCTATGAAAAATTTTATTTTTCAAAAATTTCTTAGTGAAGTAATGTGCATTGAATTAAACGTCCGTTTAGTATTTTTAAGTTAAAGATGGAGACCGTGGTCGTTGACGCCAATTTAAATTCTTTTCACCCGTCTGGGAATTTCGTACAGTCGTGCAAATGAAGTGTCTTAAATTACATTCTTTTTGTGTTGAAAGTTTATAATTAAATGCAATTTCTTCGGATTGTTGACAACTTCTAAACCATCGAGTTTCACACTTTCTAATTTATATAGTTTCACTCGAAACCCGAAACCTACTTATTTGCAAAATCGCAAACTTCACAAATCTAAATAATTTCACAAAGCACAACAAATCCGACAACGAAACTATATCAAGCGCAAACTAAACTCGACACACGTGCAACTCAGGCCGGTGCAAATTGAAAGCGCAAACAAACTTGCGGTGCCAAACGAACGGTCGCACTTGGCTCACTTTCGCCAAAACTTCATTCGTGCAATTACACACATACACACACACCTTGCAGACATTCGTTTGCGAGCGGGACGTGGTGGCAGTCTGACTTAATAATACGGCGCAACAATGCTTGCAGTGACACTTGAGCACGCGGTCGTGCCCGCGGTCTTTGCCCTACTGTGAGGTTGTGCTGATTTTGAGGCTCTATTGTTGTGTGTAGTGTGTAAAAACATTGCCAGTTATTAAATGTGAATGAGTCGTTGTCGGGGGTAAAAATAGAAAATTTTCGACCGAGTAGTAATTGAAATTTTTTGCTTGATGGGAGATTTCTTGAAAATTTTACTCTATGAATAAATTGAATGTTTTATATATACATGTTGATAATGTCGCTGAATTATTTTTATATATAATAAGTCGTAATTTAATATGCATAGGTCATCTTACTGTGAAAAAAATAATTTCAATATATTTTTTACCATCATCAATATTTACTTTTTCTTCATCATCGCATAGCGAGTTAATTCAATAAAGATAAAAGTCTAAGCTACATATGCTATTGGGAAACCTAATGCTTATTTTATATACGAAAATCCATTTAATTTTATTTATACTTTTTTTTACGAAATTTCACGTTAAGTATAGTAAAAAATTCCAATTTATATAGATTGTAATATATTATTTTTATTTACAGTTATCGGAAGATGTCGGCTACGTAGTGTATTCAGCTTTAGGAAGCTTTTATATCCCATCATGCATCATGGTGTTCGTTTATATAAGAATATATTTCGCAGCGAAAGCGAGAGCGAGAAGGGGAATCAGGAAAAATCCTAGACCTAGACCGCAGGTAAATGAAAATTTAAATATCTGATATTTGTAGCATTAAAAATAAAATATTATAATACTACATCATATTATTTCGAAATAACCTTGCATATTACATAACATCTTATATGAATTCTTCAAATTTCTCATAGAGAAAATCAATAAATTTTCAAAGAATTTATATTAAATTTAAAATAAAAATGATAACTAATCAAAATATATTTTAATAAAACAGAATGACCAGCAGACGAGCTTTACAACGGCGCCAGGAGGAGGCAGTGGCACCAGGCCGATGCCATCAGCACCGACGAGACTCTCCATGTCAGTCAAACTTGATAGAAACTCCAAACCTACCATAGCTAAAAGGTATTTTCTATTAGTCGAAAGTAGTATGGTGGAGAACACTTGGACGCGAGCCGGCGAGATATTGTTCAGCACATGTGCACACTATTTATATAATATATAAAAATAAATAGATGACCACTCCTGCCCTTACACAGACACAATGAGCAATACGCACTCGAGCTGAGTGCGAAACATCCGACGACGGAAGCTTTGTGTACACAAAAAATAAGCCTGCCATACCAAATTGAATCGATATTATTTTTATTTTTTATTGCGGAATTTTGGTGCAAAACGATTGCGGCTCGACCCCAATTCTTCGGTGTTTACCTAACACGATAAATTTTTATCAGTCCAATAATATTATTTTGATTTATTCGAACGATGTAAATAAATGGAATAGATTCACGCTTTTGCACCACAAAATAAAACACAGTCCAAGGTTCTCCTTAGAGTAGAAGCGAGTGTGATTGACAGGTTAAACTTTCCCCTTTATAAATTCTCTCAATATATTGCATGTTTACCCTTCATCGATTCATTATATTCCAACCATGAGCATGTATCACTTTGTTGGCATAATATCGCTAAATTTTCACTACGCCATATATAAACCATAATTTTACATATCATCTTGTAACATTTCATGTAGGCTTTTTCTACACAAACCGACAACCATCCGACCGGGCGCGGAACATCGAAATTTTCGAGCACACCCCAAATTGGACGAAATACAAGTTCCTGATTTACAACAAGCACACACATGAATGTAACGAGCAATATTGGCGGAGCACGTAACGCCCAAGAATTTAAGTTATATTCGTAACACACCGCCTCATAAATATGTGTTTCGCCAAGACCGCACTAAGTAAGTTTGGAAAGTTGAGATCTTAAGACAAGATTTAATACGAAAGCTGCAGCTCGAGAGCCGAGTCACGGAATACACACCCAACTTATAATAGGTGTAATGTGGATACGGGAAGAATACGGGCGAGTATGGAAAACCGACGATGTGATAAGGCATACGTGAACGTTACCCGGCCGTAATACTGTGTCGTGTACAGGCTGTTCCGGATCTTTTGTGCCTTGATGGCTTACGTGCTGGACTTAGGTTTTTTGATGTGGAAGTTCGTGATCGACTGTTTTTATCGCTGAAAATAATTTGAGCTTTTGAAGAAAACTAAGTCAATAAAACAAATTTGAAAAGGTTGCTAAAGTAATATTTGATATTTTCATTTGAGTTCACTTTGCTCATATGAAATTTTTCGATTTTCGTCTTAATTTATATTAAAAATTTAAGTATGGTTTTTAAGTCATATTATTTAATATGATTCAAAATATAATATTTGTTTCATAATACTATAAAGTTTTATTTTTCTCATGATTGTATACGATCTTATAACGTATATTACAGAATCTTTTTGATAAAAAATTGAATTCTTTTCAAATCTATCTAAATATTCATAACTAGATATATCACTTAATTGATGTGAAACCATAACTATACTTGTCTTATTGACACATGATGATATTTAAAATAAACTTAAAATGAACTTTAAATTATTTAAAACATATATAAACGGTTTCATATTTCTAAAACACTCTGTACCGAAAAGTACATTTACCTGTATCGGGAAAACGACGAAACACATTATGCGACGAATATATCTGAGATGTGTGTATCTGATTAGAATATTTGTGTCGCGCACGGGTTATTAGAACATGCTTGTTATATAATATGAGCACTAGAAAACTAAGTGAACTATTTACCGTCTAGCTATATGAATACATTAGCTGAAAGCTAAAATTTAAAAAGTGGATTTAGAGTTGCAAAATTTTATCTGTGCCCCAATTTGAATTTTAATAAACGTGTGGAAAAAAGTCCGTTTCTAATCTCAGAAATTTAAAATTTGTTAAATTTAGTAAGTTTAGTATTTTAAGATATACAAAAAAAAATTGTGACTAACAACCGAATAAAACTCACATTCAATATATACAAAACTTTCCGAACGAAACCATTTTTCAACCAGTGAATAATGATCGATTATCACACGAAAAAGTCTATTTAGCACAAAGACGAAACTTCCTCATAAAGTTCATAAACAAAGACATTTTTCCGCCGAGTGCCGATTTACACCCGAGGCGGCTCAAGTGCGAATGATTGATTACTCCTTCGACTCCTTGGATTTATGGTCCTGGAAAGTTTCAGGTACAAAAAAAAACGATACGTGCACAAATAATAAGCATGGTGTGGGTCGACTTCGAAGTTGGCGCACACACGTGTGTAAACACACATCTTTTGCTCCGTAGCTAACGTCGGAGGGGAAAAATTCGTTCCGGAGCCGAAAGAGAAAAGAAAAGCTATTAAACTTCTCGGATTTTCGTCGTCCGGCTTCGGAAAATTCGCTACGTCGAAATGAAAAGTTTGCCGTTGCGAAAATATCAAGTTATCACACGTGCTTCCGTATATTATGTATCGGGTGTTCGCGTTTAAAATAAACGAACAAGAGGAGATGAAATATGTTGTGCTGTTGGAAATTGTCTATTGTGTACTGTTGTATTTTTTTTAATACAAGTATTGTTTGTAGAAAAATAAAGGATATGAATAATCAAAATTAAGACTTGTTTGTTATATAAATAGATATATTTTTTTTCATATGAACAAAGGGCAATAATTTCAAAAATTACCACTTCTATAAAAAAAATTTCCCATATTAAAAAAAAATACGTTTCAACAATACTGAAATAATCAAACACGAACTCAATCCGAAAATATCTATTTCCAACGAAACGCCGCCATCAATGAGAACTTTAAAATGAAAAATTTTTCTTTAAAAAATATTAAAATAAAAACCGACGCACAATATCCATAATATTGGACGATCCACGCGACGACGCTTAATCTCCCTCTTTACATTCGTCCAACTCGACGTCCGCCTTCAGTTACGACGATTCCATTCTTTAACCTAACATTGGACGGAGATGGGGTTTTCAGCGAGTGCCTGAAAAGGGGACAGGCTCCTCTAAAAAAATCCTTTTCATGAGAACTCGTCTCGTGATCACGACGGATTTATACCGAGATGATCGCAATTCGGCTCCGAGAGTGTCGTTTCCTTTTCGGTGGAAAAAAAACACCCTTTTTTTCACAGGGACTGGACTTTCATTTAAGTAAATATACGACTGGGATGTGTACGTAGGGTGGATTCGTTACGATCTGGGAAAATTTTGATGTTTCCATCGGTGTGGATGTTTGTTTGAGTTGAAAGATAATTTCGTGTATCCGTTAAATTAAGCTTCAATTCGAATTAATGTTGTATTGAATTTGACTCGTTCTTTAATTAAACGAACTGAAAAGCATTTTTTATTTTTGTTATATTATATAACTCTAAAAAAGCTATTAACTTTTATTCATAATTGTTTAAATATATTTATTGAAAAATTATATTAGGTGATCGTTTTTTTTAATCAATTATTGGTTCTTTTTAATTAATAGTATATATATATATATATTTTTTGAATCGTCCATTTATACATATTTTTGTAGTATTTCCAATTTATTTTTACTATATATTGTAGATTAATTTGTCAGGTAGATGGATTCCGTTATCTATGTGTTTAGCATCTGACGTTGTAGCGATAAAACGAACATTTGCATGTTAATAGTTTTTAGAATGACTTTTAAGCTGTGTAATGATAGTTTGGAAGCATGTCATTAGTCTTTAATTAAATTTACGTGAAATTTTACAATTAATCATAATTTGATAGTAATTTTCATTTGATAACGCATTTGCTTCACCATCATCAAAAGTAATTATGATCATATGAAAATTAATCTTAAAGTTCTAAATTTTACGATTGATTGTAATCAAAATAAAATCTTTTCAACACTACCCTTTTAAATACTAACATTTCTACTACTAATGCTTGACTAACATTTTCCCTCTCAAGTAACTTCTTAATTTACAAAAACAATCAATCGATTCATTGAAAACTTATTTATTACATGTAATTAATATATATTTCAATTTATAGGGGCGATTCGGAACGACAAATAGCAACAATAGAATCCCACCAGCAAATGCCAATTCCCATAGTGACCTGTGATTTTGCTTCCGACATATCAACGAGTGAAGCAAACGACATGCAGTCAGCTGTTGCGGCTGAACAACAAAAGGACACTTTAAAGGTAAAGTCATAATATTATGACTCAATCGATTCCAAGAGAGACAATGAAAAGACTTTCATCTCCCTCGTATGAAACACAATGGAAAATTTGCACTTTAAACGACCTACGTATGAATATGAAACGCCCATCAGGATGTATCGAAAATCTATATCGGTCCCTCGTCATAAAGTATAAAGTGGTTATTTACTACGTAGGTAAAGTGTCCTTTCATCCACGTGAAAATTTTTATAACCATTTTTCATCTCGAGCGCCGCTCGCTCAACGTCAACGAACGAATCGATCAAAAGCTAAACAAATACCCCGAAAATACAGATACGTACGCGGGCGAAAATAACGCCAAAGATCCGCGTGTTTTATACATAAAACCGATTTCGCTTTTAGTGCCGTATAAAAATGTCCCTATCGGAATCATTGGCCATTAAAAGATTACGTAGGAAGGTCCAGAGGACGTAAAAGGTGGGACATGTCCAGCGAGCTTTAAGCTTTTATACGTGGGACATGTGCTACGGTATTCACGCACGTGTGTTGGCAACTGTCCGTTGTAGAATTTCTGGAAGGTTTAGTTGTCAATAACCAACTGATTTGTATAATATTTTTTTAATAAAAAACGCATCTGAAAAATTGAATTTACATTGTCGTCAGGTAGTAAAGATATAGATACACTGTCCGTTTATTCGGCAATACAAGAGAAAGAATTCTACGCACGTTTTTCGCTACCCCAGGTAGCTAAAGGGATGTTTTCATTTTTCGACCACTCGTCGACACCACCCTGGTGCCTAATTTATTATTCATATAAACAATTATTACATCACTGTTCAAAAATGTTTCCGTAGTGATTCGAGTCTATTTCTCGTGCTAGTTATGTTTTTCCGCTTTGCCACCCTTCAGACATTTTAAAATTTATATGGGGCCCTTACAAAGCTAAAGGTAAGGTCTCGTTGAGTTTAGTATTCTGTTTGTTGAAGGAGGCTGTATGTGCTCTTTAAACGGGTGTTGCATATTATTCGGAAGGTTCCTTTAAACATTCTATAGTGGCACTTTAAGCATTTTCTCGTTTTAGTATGGGTCGTTTTCGTGGAATATTGTACAGTCACCTAAAGTTAAATCGTGAAGTAATTTTTTATAGATAAATTTTTAATATTCTTTCAAAGAAATTTAATTTTATACTTTAAAATGTTCAAATGTTATTAATGGTACGATGGATCATTCATTTTGTGATGCAATAATAGTTTCTTTAATAACCGATTCATCCATTTTTTTTATTTCCGAAGAAGAATATTCATCCGATAATTAATATAATAATGGATGTTTTTAATAATGGTACGTCTTCGGCACAATTTCATTTTGTGGAGCTTCAATTTTAAGTTTATTCCGTACAAAAGGAGAAAAAGAGCGTCTGCGGAAGTTTGAAGGAAAACCAATTTTACGACATGACTTGCATAATCTTGCATGGAAAAACGGCAAGTAAAGCTTCCCTTCGTATACACAACGATATACAGAGAGAAAAAGCTTCGAAAGTGTTTTTCCCGCAAAATTTTCTCCATAGAAAATACATCGAGCGTTCGTCGAAAGAAAGCGTTTGCACGACATACGCCGCCTTTATTCTCTATGCGTAGAAAATCTCAGATAAGATCAAACTATATCGAGGAGAAAGTTTTCGCGAAAGTCTAAAGGAAAATTTGGAGTTAATTAATTTATCAAGGCTGAATATATTGACGGGCAATTATGAACATGACGTTTGCACGTTCGATGGAAATAACCGCTTTACGATAAAAGTTATTGTTACGCTAAATAGGCTCTTTTCTCAATCGGAAATTTAAATTTATGCTTTAATATTATTAATTAAAATTATGATATATAATGTGCCTTCGATATTTTAATGAGATTTTACTATGGTCTTATGAAAAAATTATCCTTACCCCTAAGTATAATATTATATAATATATGGAAATACGAACGAAACGAAACGAATAAGATAAAACAGAAATAAAAGAAAACAAAGAGATCACGCCATGGCAATAGCTCTAGTATAAAACGACTTAAAACTCCGTTTAGTACTTCATATACAACTATACTTTTATACAGTCGACTCTCCAAATAACGACTCAATAATTAATAAATATCCATAATAAAAAATATATGGATTGAAACGTCCATTTCTAAAACAACCATATAAAACAATCGAAATACCTGAAATAATCATAAAATTCCAACGTTACATAGAAACAAAATTCAAAGGTCCAGCTTATAGATTCCGGATAGGCTCAAAAGACATTGTACTCTATTATATGGCCGGTGTTTCTCCACTTTGGACCGCCGCGGAATGTGCGCGAAAAAGGAGCGAGAAACGGCTGGAGGTCTTTATCTTCCCATGGTCTTCCCTATTCCCGTTAATAAATGCGATTTTCTTTCGTTCGGGGCACTTTATTGTTTCGAGGGAAAGATTCGCGCCTTAATGAGACGTCGTTGGCGTGTCCTATCTGATTCGTTTGCGTGCCTCTGTTTCAATTTTCACCATGGCCTCCCTTTAATGTATATCAAAGAGGTTCAGGTTTTATTTGGATGAAAAAAAAATTTAATCATATAATAGTTTTCTTTTAAAAAAATAGATGGTAGAAATTTTGTTTTGTTTTATGTGTTAATTTTTGCTAGGTTTTGTTATTCATTCAAGTCTCTAAATGAGATTTATTAATGCTAGATAATTAATTGAAATATGTGGTAATGTATTTTGACAAAAATTAAATAAATTAGTTTCTCATATAAACTTTAAAAACAGTAATAAAAATTCATGCCTTTTCCAAACACAAAATCGATTCTGCATAAACATACATACAAATTGAATTTCATACGTAATGAGCATTCCGTAGACCCGCCAAAGTAACAAGAAAACTTTAAATTCAAAAATCGAAAATCCCCAAAACAATCCCGAACCGTACAATAATACTTTCTCGGGCAAAGCACGTGTCGCTCCTACTAGCCGCGGGTCTCGAAAATGTGCGGTCTAGTTATTCCGACTGTCTGAACGAATCTAGCCTCCGGAATAGGCTTTATGGTGAAACTTTATGGAGAGATCATAAATCAAACACGCCGTACGTACCACACATCGCAAATATCGCGAATATGGCCGCATTGTCGGCGTACCAGACATGGTGTGCGGTCGCTTTCGAAACTCGATTTGTTCCGACGGATCGGATTCAATTTCGAAACGGATGCGAATGGAAAAATCGGAGATGCATGCTGTTCGGATCGAATCAAATGAAAAGTTATTCCGTTGAGTTTAGTATTGGAGTTTCATGGTGATGATTTAACGGGTTTTCTTTGATGGTTGTTATTTTTCGCATCATTGGTTTCGGTTCGATGTTGTATCGTTTGATTATTTGTATATGTATTTTTTCGTTTGTTACTTATCGATCCAGTGACGTAACAATGGTAGAAATCGCAAAAGTTGCTTCCGAAACCTTAGAAATAATAATAGGAAATTGTTTTTTTGCGGATACATAAATCTGATATATTTTGTATACGAATGAAATTCGATTTTCTTAAAAAATTCTATGCAATTCGGAATTTGTAAGTAAGCCGTATATTCTCTGCGCTTCGAATTATGAACGGCCAATTTTTCCGGCTCATTATAATTTTCCAGCACCCATTCATAATTTATTTCGCCAATTAGTGTAAATTCGCTAATTACGAATTAACGTGAAACAGCTTTTTTTCGGACCTGCCCCGGCGAGTTTGCACGTAAAATATTTAAGTTGATTTAAGATTTTTTCGTACGGCCAAGTTAATTACTCGAAGGTATTTGGCGTGCTCACGTGAAAAAAATGTGTAATGAGTTTGTTACTTGCGAAAAGTGTATCCGGGACGAATTATAAAACGATACGCTTAATTGACGTCTCCGAAATTTTAATGTATCTTTGATTTAGATACATGTTTCAACATCATCGTGCTAATATATAATTTGTTTTAGGTACAGATGGTACCTGCGGCGGCGACGCGCAGCTCCTTAAATAACCCTTTAAGGGGTTCATCATTATCGGTGAATGGAGAACTGCAAGCCACCACGGGCAACAGGGCGAGGGCACCATCGATGGGCATAGACACTGACATGGTTTCCGAATTCGACCCATCGAGTTCAGATTCGGGAGTGGTGAGCAGATGTGCCGTGGTGAAACCTTTAAAACTACGCTTATGCCAGCCGATATTCGGCAAGAAGCAAACGTCCAAACAGCGGAGGCAAGAAACGACCAGTAACCCGTCGCCGGCCGAACTAGAACCGGCACTGCCCAGAGTTCAAAAGCCTAGAGATCCCGAGAGAGAAAAGCGTCGCATAGCCAGGAAAAAAGAGAAGAGAGCGACGCTGATTCTGGGCTTGATCATGGGTAGTTTCATAGCGTGTTGGTTGCCGTTCTTCTTCTTGTACATATTGACGCCGTTGTGCACGCCGTGCGTCATACCGGACAAAGCTTTCGCTATAGCCTTCTGGCTGGGTTACATGAACTCGGTGCTGAACCCGGTCATCTACACGATCTTCAACAAGGACTTCAGGAGGGCGTTTAGAAGGATACTGTTCAAGTGATGTTTGGCCTATGTGTGCTGCTATCGATGCGTCGCCAACAGGATCCGACTGGCGCAGGAGAGAGCAGCACCGGGTCTTTACAACGTGCGCTAGTGCTTCTTCCTTTTCGGTTTTTGAGAAATCAAATTATCCTTTGCATGCTATTTCGCTTCGGAAACACTGTGCGTTCTTGTGCTGATCCCAATTTATCTTGATAATGAACTGCTTCGATGTTTTTCGGATCTATGACAATAGACTAATTGATATACGGTGGACATTCTATGAATCTCAGTACCTATTTACAAAGATGAATACAATATATCCAAATTTCCTACGTTGTATGTTTAAATATTTTATCCCGTTGATTATAAAATAGGCAATGTTTATTGAGAATACAATCAAATTTTTAAAACTGACTGTTTTTAACTAATAAATATATGTATTTGTATGAATAGAGGATTCCATTTTTTCGTCGTTCATATGGAGCTTATAATTCTTATATTTTGTATCTACTCAAGAGTCGTTTCAAAATACACGATAAACTATCCTGTTATGTTGTTTAATATAAAATCAATATATGTATGTTTTAAAAATGTTCCTATGTATTGAATAGTTTATATAATATTTTTCATATCGTGAAATAAATTTTAAAGGAATAACTGTATTAACATATATCATATATTACAAACATGAATAAATGTATATGAAATTCTTTTATGGGTGTTGTAAAATGATATTTATAAAATAATAACCAAATTTATGAAAGTACTCTTTATGTTATTTCATCCAATTGCAATGTACGAATATTTCAAGGCATTTAAAAAAATTTCAAAACAATCATTTGAAAAAAAACAGACAATCTCTTGCGCTTTCTTCGTTTTCAAAAGTTTCTTAATTTGTAGATATATATCTTTTGCTATTTTCGATGGAATAATTAACCTAATATTTCTATGTTTCTGCTTTTGAAATATTTAACTTTACTAACGATTATATTGATTATATAAAGCACAGTGATACTTTGTTAAAAAATAAATAAATGAAAAGCAGATTAACCTGCAACTATTACATCAGCCAATAACAGACATCTTCCTTTTAATTCTAAAATTTATAATAATAATTAATGATAATATGAAAATAATAATTATGATTGAAAAATCTTGACCGTGCCTACATAAGCACCAACTATTAAATAGTTTTACATTATAAATGTACATAAACTTCATTACCATTTTTGATATCTAAATGAGTAGTTGTGTGTCCGTCATTATAAAAGAAAAAATATGTGTTTATCATTTAACCTGTTTATAACCACCGTGTCTATCCAGCTGTGTGTTTTTCATATAATAACTATTATATAATATATTTAAAAAAATAATATTATATTAAAGTTGTACATATAGACACGAGGAGTGCTCTCGGCACCCTTGCGATGTTCACCAATAATTGTGATTAACTGTACATAACGTATTTAAATAAGCGAGAGAGGACCTTGAAATAAAGCAATTTTAAGTGAAAAAAAGTAACTAAATAAATAAAAATGTATACAATGTGATGAAGGAAGGCACCAATAATTTAATCATAATGATTCATCAATATTTATTTGGACTTAATGAATAATATACGTATTATATTGTATTGTAAACCATTCGTAGATATAATCGATCGTTGTATCTTTCGTAAAGTTTCCCGTTTTGAGAACATTTTTGATTTCATACGGTCCGATCTCTAAGGTGTTTTAACCAACATTCATCTATGTTACAGTATAGACGTCTTCCAAACTTACATTGAAATGTTTTATCTTTAAAACTGTTGAAAATTATATTAATAATCCTTAAAATATAGAGAAATTTTTAACGCATACCATTTTAATACAAAATCATGTCATTGGATCATTATTGAATAAGCATATTTAACGGGAATCAAAATAGTAATCTTTTTAAATTTTTTCATACTATCAATTAAACGAAATTCATGTTTGTTATATTTATTTGATTATTGTGGGAAATAAATCTGATATATCTTATATCTTCTAGTCGTATGAAACTATTGCAACGAATACTTAAGAGGTGCTAAACCGTGAGCATTTTTCTTCGTTTTTTTTTTTAATAATTAACAATTTTATGAGTTCGATTAATGGTAATCAGTATTTCAAAGCGAATTATCAACGAGAAACTAATCATTACTTTGAACGGTTTTTATGGATATTTCGATGTATTTTTCATGGCGAGTGTGATTTTCGCATAAAACATCAAAAATAATATTTGATCATTCAATTGTCATTTTTCGCGGTCGAATGAAACGTTGATTCATTTTTCTTTATACTTATGTGATGAAGAAAAATCTATCTGAGAATTTTCATTTGTATCGTTAGTGTTGTGAATTTGAGATATATGGATATTGCATTGAGCCCGCAGCCTCCATAAATCCAAATATTTACAACGATCGCATTTTTATCGTTTAGTGAGAATATTTTTGAAAAGTTCATCGTTTTTATGCACTATTGTTTATTGTGTTTTATAAACAAAATTTTGATACAGAGTATTTTTACTATATCAAATCGATTCTCTCTACTTTTAAAATAGATAGCCCAATCGTCCTTTAGGTTTTATATACCATTTAAATGTAAGTTTCTATATTTCCTAAGGGGGAGACTAAAAAAGAGTTAATTTCATATTGTGTATTAATTAGTTAAATGTATTATAGTTTTGTTAACTGTATAAATTGTATAAATTATATTTAATTAATATAATATTTGCCTGTAAATTTGATTAAAGCTCCATATTATAACTCCATCACACATATTAATCTAATATATGAATACTCTTTGAGAGTGTGTTTTGTTTTTTAAGTCAATCAATTTTATTCTAATTAAATGTAAGGTAGGCAAATGAGTATACCCAATTATTTAAAATAATACTAGTTATGACTAATATTAACAAAAAAAATATATATATAAATATATATTTAAAAAGGCATAATATTAATTATTAAAAATAAAAACTATGTACATTATATGAATTACCAAAGTACCATTGTTCTATATACTTATTATGGAAACATGTAAAATTTCACATATGTTTGAATAATTAATCCTTCATAAAATAGAAAAGTGTACAAAGTAAATTTGACTTATTGATAATTAATAAAAATCCATTGATCTAAAAATACAAACACGTTTTTCTTTACTCCAGATCACCTCATTATCCAACGGCAAATCCTGACTGCAATTTACGAGAGCGTGTAATACTTTAAAGTCGATCATTTCCGTAACTTGAGTCCTGAGAGATTGAGTTTCCCTACTTCCTTTATATACACACGCTTTTTTTCACAAAGCTGACCCGGAGCAAAGGGCAAGACTGGAAAATACCTAATTATTGAGAAGAGGGAAGCGTTCCATTTCCCCGAAGAAAAACCTTTGTTTTTATTTGGCTTTTCCGGATTTTCCATCGCGATCCTGTGAGGTCGCGCGGAAATTAAGTAAAAAGATTCACCCCAAGGATAAAGAGCTTTCGCCTCTTTTAATCTACATTTAAATAGTTGGAACTACCGCACCCTAACTACTATTTGAATATATAAAATACTCTCATGAAATATTGTTGTGTAATGTGTTTTAAATGAAGAAAGTCCTTGTGTCCCAAAAGTATTCAAATCATATTTTGAAAAAATGTTTATTTTATATAAAGAGGCGATATAATTTTGTTGCATTGAAGTCAAGTCTTTTCAAATGCAAAATTTCTACAGATTTTTTTCCTTTTATAAGAACAAAATAATTATCTAGAAATTTCGCCAGAATGAGTAAGCTACGAGCAAACTTTCCGCTTAACTATGTTTATACAAAGAAAAAATATGAGATGATGGTTCAAATGAAATATGTACGTAACACTTGTACGTAATGAGAAGCAAACGCATGCCCGATGGAAAGGCGTACAAGTGAAAAACACCATATACTATAATATATAAGGCGCGTCGTACAATACTTTTCCACGGGGGGGGACATGTTTACGACCGATTACGCATTATTTAGTGGCGTTTTATAATCGTCGCATGAATATGCAAAGATCGTTTTCATTTAATTTTCATTCCGGCCACATTTCGGGGCCATTTTGGAGCCGGAGCCGGAGCGAACGGGTTGCGATGAAGTGCGGGCACGTAAAAGTTTATTATCGCCATTAACAAAGAGGCATATTTTCTATCCAGTTTTCTTATGTATATTTTCAGTTTTTTCTGGCGCCTTTTCCCCGTCGGAATTTTCTTGTAGGAGAACGAAACTCGCGCCTGTGCCGGACTCTTAAATAATTGATGCAGGCGAAGAACGCCCTTTGCGCAAAGACAAAAGCGAAAGTTTATTATAATGGAGGCGAATCCTTTCATTATTCAAAGTTTTATTTATATTCGAAACGTCCGAGTTTTATGAAAAAAAATTATGCTTTTATTCAGTGAACGTCTTGCTTTTATTTGTATGCTTTCTTGTAAAATTTCTTTTAGATTCTTGGAAGATTTTCAAATGTACATTGAAAAAGTACAAATTTGTATAATCGTCATTATAATA
>JAOXNN020000079.1:896565-909673 GCA_028571205.2 Hydropsyche betteni
AAATTTCTTTTAGATTCTTGGAAGATTTTCAAATGTACATTGAAAAAGTACAAATTTGTATAATCGTCATTATAATATTTGTTACAGAATAATGTTAGTTTATATTATCAAAATTTTAATTTTTTTACTTAATAACGATAAGAAATTAACCATCAAGGAGCTGAATATTTCAACCATCTCATTCTAAACAAATTTAATTAAATCCTTTACACTTAAATCAATTAACTTTATCAAATTCATAGAAATCATTATACAGGTTCATTCATTTCGTGGTTTCAAGTTGATAGCGATGGTTTTTAACATTTGTAAAATTTAGCTATTATTTAAAGTATTATAATAATAGGTGAATATTTGCCATTTATGATAATGGACCATTTAATAAACAAACAACACGTTAAAATTATTAAAATTTACTACAAAAATGGTGATTTGAAAGTAGCCACTTTTCGCGCATTCCACGATGATTATGGTCGTCATAATCGACCGACTACGTAAGCTATCGGTAAAATTTTGATGAAAGTGGTAGCGTTACTGATATCGTAAGGCTTGTGCATCATCGTGGTGCATGCTCAGTCGAAAAAAATAATTTTGATATGAATAAAAAAATTCAAAGATTAAATAAAACAATTTTATTCAAATGTTTCAAAATAAAATAAAAATCAAGGATCACATAATAAAATTCAAAAATTAACATACAACCTCAAATTTTCATCTCACCCAAATTAATATTCACACAAAATCCTCGCATTTCAATTACGAATCAACTGATATGACACAAAAATTGATTAAACCTCACAACGAACCATCGGATTCTGCGAAATTGCCATTTTTTTTTAATTGACAATTATTGAAAAACACGAGTATTAAACACGAAACATTACAATATTAATTAGGGCCGTGTCGGTTGTTCCCTTTTAATCTGTCGCATTAGAGGGCGAGCGTCGACGCTTAATTTGATTGAAAAACCGCCGCCCAGAATCAATCTGAGTTACCGTCGTAATCCCACCAATTTGTAATTGGCTTACTGACGGGGACGAAAAATTAAATTTCTCAAATTCACCCCGTGTTGGAGAATAAGATGGAGAGTTTTCCGCCGGTGTGTGTATAGGGGGTTTTTCCGCAAGAGTTTTCCGCGAATTCTAAATTCTGCGCGATCTTTATATATCTATTGTTTAATGAATTGTACTCAATGAATCATTTTTTTTATATTTAATTGGAAGGACTTTATATAAAATAGCAGTTTAATTAACAATATTTGGAATTTAAGGTTATTTTAAAATTATTTCGACATGATCTCGTTAGATTTTCTAGTATATTTAGAAATAACAGAGTATATCGAGTGAAATTTTCAAGGCCCGCTTTATGCTAGAGCTTGGTTGATTCGTAGTTGCGAAAGTTCCATGTTCTATTTTAAAACAAAAGGAAAGCGGGCATATTGTATGCTGGTTCTGAAACGTATCCGAACTTCGTCCGATTCAGAGTGAAAATTTTAAAATATATATATTTTACTATGCATCGATGCTTTGTCAAATTCGGTACAAGAAAACGCAGAAACTTATATTGTAAATACATTTGTTTATATTACAGATAAAATAAGATATTTTATCAATACAAATAATTTGCATACAAACGGTTATGTCTTTTGAGAAAATAACGGAACGTTTTTCCGTATTCGAAGAATTTTATTTAAGTGAAACGTTCGAAATGCAATATCGATATTTACCGTTGAAGTTTTTGTTAGTTGTACTTGTATTTTTTTCATTTGGAACAACAGTAGAAAAAAGCGGGTGAAAGACATTAGTTAGTCCATTAGAATGACAGCGAACGAGCGTTTGCACTCTAATGGGAAGTACGAAACACAAAGGAACTGAGAACAATGCGGCTAAATTTCAGGAAAAACTTACCAAGACCCATTATTATCTTCAATAATACAAAGATCGATATGTATTTCTGACATTTCAACGCATCCTTAACTGAAAAAGACCACATTCTAAAACCCATATTAAAAAAGAAACAAATCGTATTACTACAAATTTTAATCATGCATATTTCACTGGAAAATTATTTTTTTAATTTAATAATGACATTATTTATCTATAGCGCAACAAACTAATGCTAGCGTGAATTTATACGTTGCAGTACCATGTAAACTAAACAAAAACTTGAATTTACCGCTTCGCCTCTAGGACTATACATTTCCCAGTACCGGAACGTAGAATAGCATAATCCAGGTAATTATATCCGTTCCCTTAGAACAATATTCCGTTGATTGTATACGCTGCACGAACAATTAAAGCGTAATCAAAGCCGTACCAACACGAAAGAACCTACAAAGAGTGCACTGGTTCTATTCGTAAACAACTTAATAAGAGTGCTTCCTTTTTTTCAATGAAAAATTCGAAACAATTATGTGAGTGAAATTTGTAATTGGATCGTGGTTTTCCTGGTTTTTTTTGTGTATCGCATGTTGTTTAGCTTGCTTTTATGTTATTTAATCAAAAATGTATTATAATACTATATATTATATTAAAATATTTTTATAATTTTCGTGTACTATCTTCAAAATAGAATAGGGTCTTTCTGATACAATATTAAATAATAAAATAATCATTTTTTAACTCAAAGGTCTTCATAACATGGTTATATTCATTTAGTTTCCATCATATATTACTCAATTTCAATAATTAATGAGAATTTGTATATTTGACAAAACAAAGCTATTTTCCACTAATAACATTTGTATAATATTTTGTAAATATTCAGACATATTCAAGATGGATGTTTTAAATTTCTGCAAGATCTTATTTTATACAATTTTCCAAAAATTAACTACACAATTATTTTATTTTCACTATCATGAATTCATTTTTTATCATTCACTTTTTTTACATGCACGAAATTTTCGTTCACCTTAAACAACACATACAAAACAAAATTAAAAAAAATTCACACATCCCACATTCACTTCTACACCAAAATATTTTAATTAATCGCCCTTAAAAAAGCCACGTGTTAAAAATTGAAAAGCAGACGGCGATTTCTGAAAACACCAACATCCTATGCGGCTGAAAAAAAATTAAAGGGCCGCTCCGTTTCAGGCCGTCGCTTCGGCGTCGACCAGAAATTAATCAAAGAAGATAACGGCACCTCGCCGTCACACAAAGGTTAATTAATTTTCATATTTTTGCGTCCCTTTGCGAAAAATAAAAATTCGTTGTCGCCGTCTCGTTAAGGATGAGCGTGTATAATAGGAGCGGGGAAAAATGCAAAACAAGATGGTGAATTTTTCCCAATCATAGACATCACTGATACTTTTTTATATGAAAGTTTTTTGTTTCGTTCAAAATAGAATTGTTTCTGATAAAAATCGGCTTTGTGGGCTTAACGATGTAAAAGTGTATTGATGGTTTTCATGTATTGTAAAAAATTATATACATACCCAATCTCATACCTCTTTTTACACGGCGGATACGTTCCAAAGACTACCGTGTAAAAAAAAATATGGTGACCATATAAAAATTGGAGATAGATTCCATTAGTATATTTGGATAAAACTTCCATCTAAATTTACTTTATAAAAAATGTGTGATGTCAAAAATTTTACTATGTACAAACATCAAAAATTTTTATTTAAATCTATAATTACGTACATATAATTATGAAACGAATCTTACCATTTTGGCATAATAAATTTTTTATACCATTTTGAAATGGAAACAAAAAAAGTGTAAAAAAGGATTGGGTGTTTATGGAACAAAACATCTATCCTTTTTTATTCCGTTTGAGTTTTTATGAAATATTTCATTTATTGCGACTACAATTTTCCGAATATAACATTTTTTGTGATTTCAATAATTTTTTAAATTGCAATAATTATTTAATTGTGATTGCATTTTTAGAGTATTATTAATTACAGCTATTTTATTACCATTGACTCATAAACGAGTTAAATTTTAATTATGATTCATTATAAAATACAACACTTTAAAATTTCCGAAATCATAAAACAATTTCCAATCCTTTTATTTATAGAAAAACAATGGTATTTATGAACACATGCTTTATATTAATTTATTACGTTTTATAAACAACCACATACCAAAAAAACTCATAAACTCTCCGAAAATCAACAAAATATCAATCACGAGCTTTACGCGCAAATTTCAAACGACCCTCCCCATAAAACCAAATCCAACTCGAAATTCGCACATTTTTCAACGATCGCCCACCACCCATATCCCCCTCGGATATTTTGCATAGTTTACGTACCAAAAAGCTCTGTATGCTCTAACTATAATTTCAAACAGCAACTACGTACGTCAGACTGTTTGCTCTCGTTTAGCTACCGCTGCAATATGCGACGCTTCGGTCAATAACACCAACTAAATGCGCCGCTGTGCCTTTCGGAAACCCCCTTAATAAATACGCATATATTAATTAATAATTATGTGTATTAATGTAATTATATGCGGGCGTGCAATTACGTGCATTGGGAACGTGCAAGTTTGCGCGGAAATACTCATTCGCTTTGAGAACTCAGGTTCTAGTTTCGTATCGGTTAAATATTATGTGTTCGCGTTCAACGATAGGGTAAATCAAATTGAATGTTCATGAAACTCTTGCAGATGATGGCGATTATGTGTACGAGTTTGTGGAATGTTAGTGAATATATTTTGAAAAGAATATCTTGAATTTAAATTGCGTAGACGTTTACGTAGAAGTGAATTGTCCGTGTAATCTAAAAATCTATTATATATTTGGAATTATGAAAAAAATTTCGTTCAAAATTAAATCTACATGTTTTTTTATTTCTTTCTTATTCCTCTCGAATCATTTGAATTAGAAAGAAGATTTTTTTAATTCAAATGATCTGTGACAAAGGATCACTAACTTGATTAGTAAAGATACAAAGGAACACTAAAATGGGTTTAGGAAAAAATAATTACTATTTTACCATATTGTATAGTTGAGAATATGCAGATATAGTCTTTTTAATTACATTTGAATAATAATTTTTAAAATAATATTAAATAAATTCGAGTGTTTACTATAGTAAATCTTCAAATATTATATCTCTTAATTTATACAATCTTAAAATTTAATTTAAAGATAATTCAAATTGCATATTCAAATTCGACACGTATACACGATACGAATACCTTTCCATCCTCTTTAAATAAAATTATTATAAAAACATTTCAAAATCCACTTTATTTTTCTAATTTACGAACGAAACGAAATTTCCATATCGATTATTCAAATCGCTCCCTGAGCGAATCCGAGAAGTTTCCTTTAAAACATTATCACTTATCGAATTTAGGATTTCGCCGCCAAATTCCCTTCTCGTTTTGGCGCTAATTGAAAACTTCACCTTTAAACGAACGAAAACGAAACAATTTTCCGTCGCATGGAAATGTTCCGAGACACAAAGCCGACCCCGAGGAATATTGGAATATTGGACTCGGGAGTGCAAATTGTATGGAGCATTTCAGTAGACAAGGGTGCCGTTTCATGATAAAAAGATATAAGCGTTAAAAGTTTATAATGTTCTCAAGGTTTCGCCGAAAGTCGAGTTGAGAATTCAATGTGATATAATGAGTGTCAACTTTGTTTTAATAAGCGAACTTTATGGAGAAAGATTTTTGCCAGTGCTATAAAATAAAATTAAATGTTTTCGAAACTAATGATGAATCCATCCGTGGAATATCGTTCGTGAGACATCTTATTAATTCTACGGCCTTGCTTAATGGAAAGAAAAATAATTTTCTGGAACTTTTTCGATCGTTCATTCAATTTAAAAAAAAATTCGAAGTAAATGTATTAAAATATAATCGAAATACATTTTCATTTCCCTCAAAAAAATAAACAAAAACATAAATTTTACAAAATAACATTTTTTAAAAAGCAAACGACTTGAATATTTTTCAAGAAACTACCAAAAAATAATTCAACGAAACATTCAATAATAAAGCGATCCTTTGTCCTGGCCGCACTAAAAATGATGGCGGAAGCGACAATATTGTGTCGATAGTTGTTTTTTACGACGACCGGTCGTATGGCGGCCGTTAAGCCCGCCGTATAACGCCGTTAAGCAGTCCTTAACGAGAATCCAGAGCGGCGTCTGCAACCAGTTATCTCTGCAGTCGAGTTTCTTGCCGTTGCATGCCCGCCCTTGTTATTACACGTTGTAAACATTAGGTGCTTTTTTATCCTTTTTGCGACTTGACACGTGTGGTGTGTGTTATCGCTGATTTGAGCTCTCGTGTTACGTTGATAAATTTTGCTGGATTTCAAAACGATGTCGAAAGAATGGGTTACATAAAAATGAAATATTTATGGAAATAGATAAGCTAATGTTGTGTTTTGTATGCATCCCATTTTTATATTGATTTATCGTAATTTTTCCAATGCGAGAAGAGTATTTAGCCCACCAGATTTAACTATATTTTGTTTGGTCAAATTCAATTTTTTTTTTCTGTAAATTTTTTTATAAGACGGTCGAATGGCGCTTTCTTGAAATCGAAAATGGGAAATAAATGAAAACAAAGGTAACATATATAGCATATTATAACATATGTAACATAGGTAACATATGTAACATATTATAGACATATTTTATTGTGTTTCAACATTATACATTCTTTGTTGATAATTTTCGAAATAATTATCGATCGCATATACACGAATTTCACGTATCAGGTCAGTTCGCCAACCATCTAGTCTTCAAGAGTCAACTCGTCGAGAGTCAACCTGTCACGGGTCAACCCGTCAGGGGTCAAATAGTCTGCTGGATTCAGCTAGTATAATATATTATTAAATCATCGTTCTACACTAGATGAAGTTCGGTTACAAATTGGCAAAATTATTTCAAAGGGTCAATTTCGCCGCGACCAAAACGCACCGCAACCGTCTCCAAACACACCCCTAGACCTCCACGCACCCCCAAATCACCCAATCGAATAAATCACCCCGACATACACACACAGGACACCCGACATTCGACCGAATCAGCCTTGGCTGCCGGATCGGCGATAGACCGAACGCGCTTACGTTTCAACCCGCTAATAGCATTAGCGCGGGCAATAATTCACACAATTACACCCTTTATCATCCCTGTACACACGCGCGCAATTTGAATATCCGATCCGAGCTTTCGGCGCGGTCGCAGGCCGTGAAACGAGCGCTTTTGCGCCGCGGCCATTTCGGGTTTTCGGTTCGAATTGCGGACCGAGGCTTTATGCTAAATCGCGGGCCCGAAATATGGACGCGTTTTGTTTCGGATGTGTCAGGATTGGAGGTCCTGATGGGTGCTTAGGTGTGGTGCGTTTTTTTGAATGGGTCCTTTTTGGAGTTGGCCTAGTTTGGAATGATTATTTCGTATATGTAAATATAGTTTTTTTTTATTCGTATTTCTATTTTTTATATTTATATTATTTGGTCCATTTTGAGTAAAATTTTTTTGATTGGTTGAATGTCAAATGATTAAAATTCAAACCTCATAATAAACGTAAATCCATTCGCATTTACACTCAATTTTATATATATGTTCTCTATAAGATTTCATTTTTATAGTGTTCTTTCTTGATGTTCAAATTGATTGATTAGAAACTGAAAATCATGTACATACAATATGGTATATAATTATAACTGTATCTAATTAAGATAATGTACCACTGAGTGATTGACCATGTACTTGTGGTTGATCACTTTTCAGACAAACGAAAAAAATAAGTTTTTTAAAAACAATAATCTTTCGGAAAAGACGCGAAAGATTAGTTGTTTATTACATCTTATCTATCGAATTTTTTCCGAAGGATTATCGTCTTTGAAAACCTTAATTTTTACGTTTTTATGAGAAATGGTCAACCACAGGTACATGATCAATGACTGGTGTCGTTACTTTATTAAAAATTATCTTTGAATTCAATGAACGAATAAAATCATGCGTTTAAAAATCTATGTCGAAAACAAAAATACTTAAAAAATGAATTATATGAATCATCAAATATAAGCACTCAATTTTTTCCATATTTAATTGATATGTATATTAAAAATCCCATTTGTATACCTTTACAAAAATCAGACGCGCAATATGATAATTTTTCCGCGAAATTAACAACAAACGCGCAAAAAACGCTCACGCCCCAATAGAAACATTCGCACACGACAAATGAAAATCTGCTCAGCTTTTCCTCGTCCCCCCAACACATTTTTCGCGCACATTTTCAATTCGAATATCACAAGCGACTTAAGTGTATTAAGTGGAGCCAAAAAAAAGTGTTTCGAACGTTTCGCGAGAAAGTTTAGGCGCGCACATCGCCAGCCCCCCGACGTAATATCATGAAAATATTCTATACAGAAATGAATTTTACATAATCCCACTTCGATATTGTATACGTGACGCGGAGCTCTAATTTCGTACCTCCGTCTGCCTCCTTTCGAACGAAAGATGGGGTCTGCGAAGATAATGGTGGTGTGGGACGAGGAGGCGGGACATTAGCGGGACGGGACTGTCGGGGGGTGGGATGTCTTTTGAGAAGCTTTCGGTGACTTTTCGACGTGGAAGGCTTCGACTTGGCCATCTCCGAGTGGTGAGCAGGGACTAGGGATCAGGAGAGTCTGCCAAGGAGCGTCTTCTTTGTGTACGAGGATCGTGTTTTATGTGTGAGTTTGAAATTATATTGTTTGGTGTTGGAAGTGTTGATGTTTGTAGGTCGTATTACTCGAATTTATGTGAGACTCGGAAGTTTTGCGTTGATTTTTTTTTTTTTGTTATATTTTTCGTGTACATAAATTTTTATATTAATTTATCATTGGATTCCGATGTTTTAAGAACTTTAGATCTTTTGGTTTACTTTTATAGTATTTTATCTGGACAATTTTAAAGACCTATTGATCAGAAATTTACTTTAATTTTCATTTATCAGTAATCCGATATTTTTTTACTTATTATTGGTACACCGGTAAATGATCAGTAAACTAAATTTTGAATAAAAACCGGAAAACCAAAAAAACAACATTTTTCAAAAATATTTGAAACAAAAAAATATTTACCTGTAATTTACTTATAACTGTTATTATACAGAAAATATTCGATGAAGATCTCCAAAAAAGCTTCATAATATCCTAATTTTAATACTTCCATCCATCATTCATTCAATCTTTCCTTTCTTTCTCAAACTATAATCATTCCACCAAACTTCATTATTATCATAAAACTCTAATCAAACTCCACTCCCATCACAAAATTCCTTACACTGAACACAAATCCTTCGTCCAAAGACGAAACTCACAAGCACCCTGTACATATCGCATAGCCGAGCTTTAATTTAAATCGGAGACACTCGGGCTCCTAAGCGCCCGTCTATTCGTCCATATACATAATACGAATTACACACAATAGCTATTATGTGTATATTATTAGTTCAGTTTGTCTGTCGTGTTCTGTTCGCGATTCGGCTTCTCGTAACCGGAGAAGTGTTAATTTGAACGTCGCTCGTAATCGGTTTTAGGCTTCGGGTTTTAGTAACTATTGTCGCACTGTACGCGTCTGTGTCATTTCGTTATTGTCGAAATATGACTGGGACGTTCCGTTACCTAAATATAATTATTGTATTCCGATATAATTGTAAACTAGGCTGTGAGAAATGCGTTATGTGATATTCAATTGAATTTGTAAATTGAATGATGTGATCAATGAAAAATTTGATGTAAAGTATGATAAATGATCGGTTGAAAATTTTTAGTCAATTTTAATTTTACTTATAAAAATTGTATTTTTATGTAAAAAAAATATATATACTTTCATCCACAATTGTATTATGAAAACTGTCATTCTAATATCTCACTTCAAAATATTTTTTCAGATAATCACGATTCTCACAATAATATATTATCGAATATTCTCTGAAAAAAATCTTTTGATTTTTTTTATTCCAGGACATGAATATCATTTCAATTTATAAAATAAATAAAATTTAAAAATAATAATCGAATTATTTAAAAATTTCCAATATCTTTTCAAAAGAAAATATATATGTACATATATATGTACATGTATCCTGCAGATCAATCCCTGCACAATAATAAAACACGATACTGCACTGAAACGGTTTTCGCGCGATAAATTTCAGCTGTGAAACAGAATAAAAACAGCGACATTCAAATGTAAAAATATTTTACGACGACGGTAGTAAAATGCGAATTACATCGATATGCAGCCACTTCCGCGGTTTTTTGCGTTCGTTTTACAGCAACCAGTAAAATGAACGCATCCTTAAAAAAAAGCGCATCCTGCTACATGCTATGAGTTTTCACAGTGAATAATATACTTCGACAAATTCATGTGAGATTTATAGGAATGAACAGATTGAATCAAACATAAAACTTATATATTATATAAACATAGTTTTATAGTATATATTTTTAGTATATGATATATGTTTTGAATATTTTATGAAACTCTTAATAATTTGATATTCAATATAAACAAATTCAAGAAGAAATTTCAAAGGTTATATTTTCCATGTGTACGAGTGACGTCAATCCTAATAATATTATAAGAAAAGCATATTATTCATTTTCATAGATTTATATTGACCGCATGATTACTAATAACAACTTTCTACCTCATTGAGCACAAAACCCAGATTAAACACCATACGATTCGTATATAATAGATTCATCAAATAATACATTTCCATCCTTCCTTTCCCTATTAATTACTTTCGTCAGCCAAAAAATTACCAAACATTTTTTTTTATAAACTGATCAATACTAATATTTGATTTTATTCATAAAATAACCATAAAAATTTATCTATAAAATTTTGCACAACGAATATGCATAGTATCAATATTTTCAGTTTAATATCATGATAAAACTCAACTTAGTTTAAATAATCCTGTATATTTTTCATATCATAAAAAAACCGAAATCATTAATATTTATAATACAACGTTCATATAAAATTTTAGTATAATCATAATACAATATATCGTTCCATCCGTAAAACACAGATAGCGTTAATCGACGATCGCAATCAGCGGTTTTTGTGCATTGCAGATTTTCACTACAACACATTTTTTCGTATGAAAGACAATGGCCTTTATGCGCCCATACTGAAAATAAGATTCAAATCGCCGTCAAACCTAACGATATGATTCTTCGTAACGATAATGGCGGTCGAGGCGATAATCGTAACGCGTCCTGCTTACGTATGTTTGTGTGTACAGGCAAAATATCCTCATTCGTTTGATACTGCATCCGAAAGATCAACGATCGTACATGTATATTACCCCTATAAATTCTACGACCTGATGATGATGCTCGGATGTGTGATCGGACCATGTTTCGTTCATATTTAACTGTTGAATGTCGAGGTGTATTTATCGAGTGTTGTATAAATATTCAAAATAGTGGAAGCGTTTCCCGCCCACTGACCGTAGTCTATGGATATTCAACTGTAGTATTATTACGGATACGTATTATTATTATAGTGGTACATGTTTCTATGTACGCTGAAAAGAGCAAAAGCAAACTGCGAAAGCAATAACCGACCGTCGAATGGCTGGATGTTCGCACTTTCGTTTATGAGCTTCCGAAAGCTCCTACGGATCGCTGAGTGAAAAACATCTACTATAGTCTATTCGCATGCAATGCTTATTTACTTTCATAATATTTGTATTAAAAAATTAAATTTTTATTATTTCAACTTAACTTTAATCGTTATTAAATTTCAAAGTTAATAGATCTAGGAAATAATTTGAAATCGGTCAATTATCTATAATTTCATAATATAGTCGTGTTATATTACATGTAACTAATCCTAATTAATTAATAAAGTTGAGTGGTATTAGATGCGGTCAGTATCTAATTGAATGACCACACATCACTGAACTAAAATGATTTGGCAAAGGATGGTTTCAATATGGTTTCAATACCTCCGAAAATTATTTGTTCTATTATATTAAGTATAAAATTTTACTGCAAAAAACGTATCGTTAAATTAAAAAATTTAACAAAAATTGATTGATTTCCAAATAAACAAAACAACCATAAAAAAATTAAAAAAAACCCTTCTATCAAAATGGCAATAAATTTTAATTTAAGCAAACATATAAACCGAATGAATCCAGTATGAATCAAATTCGCACATATCCCAGTAATTAACTTGAGTGAATCGTTGAAACCGGCAACGAGTGAAAACAGTAATTAACTAAAGATCCGTACTTGTCTATTTTTCATTAATCACGAACTGGCTTTTTCGAATTTTAAAAACGAGAAGCGCACAAATCCGAAAGTATAATTATCGCACGAGCGGAATCGGCGCTCGTCAATTACGCACGTCAGAGGACGCGAAATAAAAAAACAAGCAAATCGGAAAATTAAATCAAATTAAAATAAAAGAGAAGCACGAAATAAATAAATAAATAACGCGGGGGCGGGGCCGCATCCAAATAACGAAACGTATATATGAATATAATAATATATAATATTATATGTGATGGAGTGAAGCGAAAGCGCATTATGAAAAAAGAGCGGGAAAAATTTTCCGAGTCGTCGAGTGTTTTCTGTGAAGGCTTCTTTTACACCTTTCTCGGTCGTATCAATTTTCGATTCGACGACTTCGTGTAGTTTTCTTATATATTTCAAGCACTTTTGCTATTATGTCAGTGGCGGATTTGCAACGTATAAAGTTAAATATAGCAAAAAAAAAATAAATATATACATATATATATGTGTGTGTGTGTGTGTGTGTGTGTGTGTGTATGTGTGTATTAAATTTAAACGATACTACTATTTAGTTGAAAAACAACATCCCCTATATTTATAATAGCGGATTTTTATGTGTGTATCTGTCCGTTCAACTTTTTCGCGAATATGGTCTTAATGCGAATACAGTTAACGACTATAATATGATGCTTATTACGCTCGTGACTTCGGTATTCTATTATGATCTTTATACGTATATAATTAAAGTCTATAATATGATGCTTATTACCTACTGCCTCCGGCTTTGCCTATACATGTATGTCACAAACAAATAACAAATGAACTATTTTGATTTTATTAATTAAATATTAAATATTCAAATTGGGTACACATT
>JAOXNN020000079.1:909773-927290 GCA_028571205.2 Hydropsyche betteni
TATCATTCTAGCACTTCATATATCTTACATAATCAACTCACCGCCGTTCAAATCTCTTTACGCACCCTAAAACGTCATCCTCTTCACAAGCTACTTTTGAAAATCCAAACAAATATTTTCATACACAATTATTTTTTCCACACAATCAATAAACCGTAAACCATTTTCCGAACATACAGAATCGCTTTAAAAAAACCATCCATTCTTACCGCGAAACTTCATTAGCCTCTTAATTCGTTTCCCCACAACCTCCCACATAAAACATTCACCAATTCCACAGCGCCCTCGCTCTTTCGACCCCTGCACCCCACCCACACACCCCCAGCACACAGCTCGCTTCCCGATAAGTTCGCAAGTGTCCGTTTTGCGAAGTCTGCCGCAATTGCCCGGCAATATGTCCGGCGTGCGCTCGCCCCTAATTACCGACTTAGATACTACGGCACTAAGCGGATTAATTTAGCTACCCTCACACAAACGCGCCTGGATATTCGGCGTGTGTATGTGCGGATTCGTCCGCCGTTCGTCTTGACTAATGGCGAATTTAGGGAGAGAGACGTCACGGTCGATGTACGGTACCTGTTAATTACGCGTGCGCGAGCGCAAATTGCGGCCCCGTAATGAGTCGTAATGCGGGATGTGTTACGTGTAATTGGTAACGATGTTATTGGTGGCGATGATTAGCTCTGTGCGGTTTTTTTGTGTGTTTTTCGGGAATGGATGATCTTGTGATTGGGTGTGGTTGATGTTTTTTTGTGGTCGGATTTGCTGTTATAATAACTAGGGTTGCCAACATTTTTTCGGCGAAATGTAGTACTTTTCAAACTAAGCCATAAAAAACATAGGACACATACAAAAAAATATAGAACTTTATAGAAAAAGCCAATGATAAATATTTAGAAGTCAATTTCATGGGGGGAGGGGTAGGGATTGAATTTTCCTCATTACTTTTTTTTAATACGTTCTTTATTAGATTTTTTGAAATTGCATATCAAGGGGAGGGAGAGAGAAGAATAAACGCGAAACTTAAATACGTTCGACCGCTGCAGTTGTCTTTTTTACCGGAAAACATGTATGGTAAAATGAAAAAAATTGTTTTTAAGGTTTCGGTGCCGAAAATATAGTGTTTTTGCGTCCTATATATTTTTTATATAGTGTATAGGACGCAGACCAAAAATATTGGACGGTTGGCAACCCTAGTTATAACCCGTTTCGGTATCGGATCCGCTGGTGCCACCAATTTTGTTATAAACTCTTTTCGGTGTCGGATCTCGCCGACGACACCAAAATGTTATATAGGGTGTACCAAGATTTAAATTTGCCGCCATTTGTGCAGTAAATTGCTAGCAAAACTGAAAAAAAAACGATTGACCAAAATCGTATTTAAATTCTGACCATTTAAATAGTAGCCAAATTTTTTTCATTTTTTATATTGAATATTATTTTTTAATTAAATAAATATTGTTTTTGATTATGTGGCGTTTTTATATTCTATTTTATTCGAATATTTTAAAAATTCACAAACTTAACAAAAATCTGTATGTTTTTCCATTACTTTATATCTTTTTATAGAATTGGATTTTCTTTAGTCTTAAAAAACTCTTTTTACGCGGATTTTTTCGACAGTTTCGAAATAGCACGGATCTAAAAAAAAGCGATTATTTTATTTACACTGTTTTTCTATTCTTTTTGAAATTCCAAAAAAAATATTTGATTATTATACCACAATGATAAAATCCAGATTAGGCCAGTATAAAATCATTGTTTTTAAATGAAAATTTACGATGTGTTTTGATGATTTCATATGGCGAAATTTTTCCATATTACAATTTTTTTATGAAATATATTTGGATAAAAGTTTCATCCAAATATACTGTTTAGAGAGTTAGCCTCCCGGTAATCCGTAATTTTTTTTATTAATTATCAATAAATTAAATTTTGTATAAAAACCGGACAAAATCAAAAAAAAAAAACAACGAAAAACTAAAATAAATATATGTATCGGTAAAAATTAACAATCAACTTGTAAATTACAGAGCTACCATTTGGGACGTTTACCAGTTTACCGGTAATGATATCTGTAATACTAATGAAACTTATCTCTAATTTTTATATGTACACCATACATTTTTTTCGCACAAAACTCTTTGGAACGTGTGTATTTCAGTATATATAATACATAATTTCAATAGTCATTTCAATTTTTTCATATACTTAACATCCGAATTCAAACATATTATATTTATTCTCAGTGTTAAATTTTTCATGTCTGTAACAGGAATCTATTTAAATTATAAAATGTAAACGCGCTTGTCAGTTTAAGCGGAAAGTAAACTTGTTGGAGGCAAAATGTGGATTTTGAACGTTATTTTTCAGTGAAATATACCATTTACATTTGTTTGTTCATCATTATAAACTCAACGTTCATTTGTCGCAGATGTTGTATAATTCATGCAATGAGTTCCCATCATTTATATCATGCTCGTGTTTGAAAATATAATTTCATTCAACATGTATAATGCATGAAAAAACCCGAATTCATTTTGAAAATTTTCAGTTCTTCGAAAATGAAAATATCATAAATTTCAAACCATTATTTATAACTCATTTTTCTATTGAAACACTTGTACGACCCGAGAATGAAAATTCGCGAAAAATTCTATCATTTTACAACATTACACTGAAATATTCTATCATAAAACATCGACATGCGCGCTTTTCTATGCAATTTTATATACGATAAAATAAAACGGGCAATACTTCAACAAACTCTATTCCCAGCGCAACAAAGGAAAGCTTCCGGAAGCGCATTAATTAAATACGACCCCATAACGACGGGAGTGCATCCAAATTATTATTTACGTCGGAAAATTGCACCGATTTGCAATTCTCACTCGTTCCAGGCAACAAAACTACTCGGTGTGGGAAGCCGCAGAATCGCGATGATTTTCGATTGTTCGAATCGACGATTTGTCCAATTTTCGCGAACAATATCTACGATCAGGGGTTGAACTGTGCACGGTGCAATTCGACGATTTTCAGTTGCATTCTGGCGAATTTGTAGAATTTCGCTTAATTTTCAATTTCTAAAGTCAACATTTTTCGCGTTTATTGGAGCGATTTGAATTTCTCGACCCGTTTCTAAAGGAAATGCAAAAGTCTTTTATTTTTTTTAGAAGTTTTCCTTGGGTATAGTGATTATATTCTATTTTCACAATCTATTACTTTTTATAATTACAATTTAAATATTCTTTATATTCGTATCAATCGTATCATGTTGTAATATATTTTATAAATTTATTATAATCTCCAATTTACCAAAAAATTCATAACGTGAAAAGTTTGATGGTTCTTTGTAAAAATGATTGATTATTTCTTGGGTTCGATTTATTGAAAAAAATTGAATATTGAAACTCACTTTGGCCACAATATTTTATACTAATATCAAGTTAGGTCAGTTTGATCCGATAAAATTTATTATAATATATCTATTAACTACACTATATATTATTAAACTTCAATATGAACTATGTAGTACATTTGATAAAGTTGAACCGTAAAAAATTCCGTATTCATATTAAAAAAATATATACACGAATTTCTATAATAGTTTTAAATTATCCTTAACTATAGTAGGACTATCTAACCTATAACTATCCTATAAACTATCCTATCAGAATTTTTCATCGACATCATCAACATTAACATCCTACTAACAACTCGTTAAAATTTACCATTCTTTTTTTCTATCGAAACATTCATACGAAGAAAAAATAATAATAAATATAAAAACTAGTGTAATAGAAACCATTTCACATTATACCGCACAATAAGAGATAACAGACAAATCACCGCCAAACACTAAATCCTTTAACCTTGTACCTCATGGAACGCGTGTGTGTTGCGATAAATAAATCGTTACGTTATTTGTAGAGCCTCCCTAACATATATACTCCCCGAAATGCCGAAGAGAGAACGTTGCGTTTAAGGGGTCGCGATGAAGAGAAATGATGTTTCGGGACTCGCCGACAATGCCCTGCCAAATGAGGTTTTTCAGCACCCGAAGATATTTCGCGTCTGCCTCACCCTCCTTGGCCAGACAAAGAGCAATCAAATAAAGTTTGCCGGATGAATGAAACGTCTTTCTGGAGCGGGTGCTCTTCACCGAATCTGCTCATCCCGTTCGCTTTTTTTTTGGGGAGGATTTTCGTCATATTTGCCGCTCTTTAGATAGCAACCATTCGCATCGGATTAAGTGAATGAGTTTCCATTCGATGTATCGGTATCGATGTTTGATAGGTTATTTTTATATTATATTTTAATTTTTTTTATATATATAACCCAACTTTGCTTATTGATTTTGTCGGTATAAAATGTCATTAGTGTGACGTAAAGGATAGTGTCAACCTTCTTAAATATCATTATAATTACGTCAACGTAATTCGATCCATCTTATTATTACGTCATAAAACTAGGTCAAGGAAAAATGTTTTTATTTTCATCGCGTACAAAAAACACTTCACTTTTGGCACTTCTTCTCAGTGCTGAAACTAGTTTTGTAAAAAAAGCCTATATCGAAAATAAACCTTATATAGAACGAAAATTCAGTTTGAAAAAAGAAAAGCATATTTATTACAACTGTAATTGCTTTAATATTTTCCACTTACATAAACGACAATCAAAAATTACAATTCAATATAAAAAAAAAATTTTCGCCTGTAACATTATTTTTTTAAAAATAAATAATATAGTGGCGACAAATGCAATATTTGCCAACAGAACCAAAAACATTGCTGCGACTCTAGCTGACTCTCTATAAATTGCCTAGATTTCCTATAGCTAAATCCGGCCCTGTTTCATCCCTAAAAAATTCTAGAATATTCAATACAAGATCATTAATAACACTTAATTAAACTAAACCGTACGATTACAATCGAATTCGCCCACAGACGGACCCATTGAATTTTTCACACAATACCCCATGATAAATGAAGGTGTTTTCGCTTACACGATACAATCTGCACACGCGCGTATGGACACGTCGGTGTTCCAGCAATAGTGAGATGTCAGACGTGTTCGCAGAAGCATTAATCTTGCTTGCAGGATTAACAATGTGGGGCCATAATAATAGCGCAGCTTGGTCCTACCGAAAATATCGCGAAAAACATCCATCATACTCCAAAACGCTCCCATGGTGACGTCTAGCTTCTGCCTTATCTCCATCCATAATTCTTTTGACGTCAGTGCTTCTTTTGGTCTCTTTTTCTGCTCATCGTGTCATAGCCTCACCTGTCTGACGCAGGGACCTCTCTAAAGTTCAGGAAGTATCTTAAAATGTGTTCCAGTGATGCTTTCTATCGATTATGGTGAAAAAAGTGTGTCGACTGAAAGTGGCTTTGGTAACTTGTCAGCTTTTTCGCTAATGGATGGTCGATTATGCAAAATGTTTAGGTTTTCCATGTATATAAACAAGTTTATAACATGTTTCCGTTGAAAGGCTTTGTATTGTTGAATCGGTCTTATTTTACAATACAAAGCCTTCAGGTACAAACAATACAAAGATTTAGTAACGTCTATTTTCACTTGAATGATTCGAGCCCGAGTGCTTAATTTGTTTAGTCTAATTGGAAAAAGTGCGCGATCCTTTCAATCCTTAAATTCGTTTAAAACTTTGTTCTTCGTGTTATTAATTGAAATTTAGATTATCAAATATGAATCGGAGTGTTCTGTAATTCAATAAACGAGCTCATTATGAATTTCGAAATACTTTAGCCGGAATAAAGTTGTGCGTATATAAATCAAAAATTTATATATAATAGATATTTAATATATCGTGACAGTGGGAGAATTTATTGAATTTTTCAAAATAAAATTTGAAAAATAGCGAAGGTCGTGAACAACGCGAAAGATAAATATCGGACTCGGCGCGATTTATAGTCGCTGTCTGCAGGACATTTTATTTATCTGTCGTGAATTTTCCGATAAACACCGAATACCTTTGTTGCTGATGCTGCGAAACCGTTTCGGATATCCCTTTTTGAATATTTCTCGCGCCGAACTACAATGTGTTGAAATAAAACGAAAAGCGCACGCAGCACTTAAAGTCTCAAACAAATTCGAGCACTAATCACTTGTACGGACTCAAAACATTATTCGTAAGGATTTGAGAAACTTTTGCAGGATTATAAAGCGTGTAGGAACTAACGAGAATTACATTCGACATATGAAGCTTAGCCGGCTTATTCGACCCGCACCAACTTTATGCTTAAAGCACTTTCGGTAGCCTAATTTAGTATTTTTGGTAGGATTTTATATTTTACGTAACGTCTATTTGTACGAAATTAATTCTGGCGTAACGGTTTGGTCAACTTTGCCACGTTACACATATATCGATAATATCTCGCACCAAATTAACGGCGAAGGGATATTAAAGGGACTTTGCCTCGCGTCCGGTTTGCGGCTCTAGGAAATTGCCTATAAATTTATTTTAATTTACGCCCAGGGCGGATTCGACCCCAAATCCTACCGAGTTCTCCTCTTTTCAAAAATAATTCGATAATCGAACACGCTCCGAGAGACGGCCGTAAAACCGTCACGTCGAATTCGAAGCGTGCTTTACGAGGAAATCGCGCCGATTTTTTCGTGTTTGTTCCCTTGTCCCTTTTCCGTTCACTTGTACAAATGTATGCGTGTTCGCCGGGCCCTTGCATATTTTAAGTCCCGCCGAATTTCCCCGGAGAAAAAATAAATTCTATTGCCGAATGAAAATTCCGCGTCCGTCTGTCGGTGCGTGTACGTTTGCAAAGTTTTCCCGACCGGAAGTTTCGTTCTTGTTCGAAGATTATGTTTCTTGCGTACGTTTAATTTCCCAGAAGGTCAAATATTTGACGCAACTTTTATTCCACACCGGCGCAATACGGTGACGCATGTATGAAATTTGGAATTTTTTTAATATTTTCAATTTTTTGTTTCAGTTACGCTGCAAGGACATCGCAAAGGTATGTTGACCGAAAAGTTCATAGGATTTTTGATAGTAGCGGAGAACGAAGATACTTCGGACTCATCGACGAATGAAAAGAAAGCTGGCAGTTTTCAAATCGTCGGAGACTCTCTGACGAAATATAGTGACAGATGTCAAAATGCTGTCACGCAAACGAGCTTCATGCCTAAACCAGAAATTCAGGTACTTTTCCATTTTTTTCCGAAAATTTTTCAATGGGGACAATTTAAACATGTATTATGCAAAACAAATGTATATTAAATACGGGCATGTGATAAAATTAGTGTGGATTTGAAAAAATATTTTTATCAACGAAAAAAATATCTTAAAACGAATTAAGCATACATTGGAATGAATAAAAGCAAGCAAAGCAGCAAATCTGAACAGGATGAAATACCAACCGCACGAATATGGTTTGTGCCTTAAAAATAATTACTTGTACATCACAATCTTGTATTGTGCATCATGAGCTAGGTTCTTTAGCTATACTATGTATGAATCCAAAAACACTCCAAACCATCCATAGCTGGTCATCAGTCGTAATGTTCTATTGCTCCCGTTCATATGTAAATCAAAATAAATGTTGATCTTTTGGCAGTTGACAGTTGTACTGCATTTCCTATAAAGGAAAACTTTACTCTGTCGACGTTACCACCTCTTTATCATTTCAATGCACAAACTATTCTTTCTATTGTACATTTAATATTTTTTAATCCTCATAATTTTTTTTTCATTGCACACCACAAACAAAATCATGCTCAATACGAGATTATATAATGCACAGTTAAATCGCACCCATTTTCAATTGTACCTCCCTTCACCATCATCGTCGCTTCGACAAACACCATAATTTTCATAATCCCGTCAAAAAACCCATTTCCAGCCAAATCCGAATCACACCGACGACGTCAATTAATCGAATCACCGCGACGCTTTGTGCCCGGGATTTATTTGCGGACCCGGGTTTTATTCCCGCTTCGAAACAGGGACACACACGTGTACGTAGTTCTGCACAACGACCACTGTTTGTCGGTCTCGCGTCAGCTTTTGATTACACAACAAATTTGCATGGATACTTTGAGGACCCTCGAGGATAATTCCGTTACATGCGGGGGACAAACGAACGTGATGAACGCGACATGCGTCCCCCGTACCCCCGATGCCTAATTTGTGTTGCGAAAACCGTGTCAATCGTCGTGCTATTTTGGGATTTTCGAACGGGCGCCGAAAGTTTGCGGTTTTTATTGTATGGGGTGGACAATGTGAGCGAAATGAGCAAATATGAGTTTTAAATGAAATAAACAGTTTTGACTTCGTGTTGAATCGAAACTAATGCATGTAAGTGTATGTGTTTATTTATTCATATAAAGAAATTGAATTTGAATTTAAATTTGTTAGTTTTTGAATTTAAGCGAATCCCCTAATCACGGATTTCTGTGTGTGTGTCCGTCTGTCTGTCTGTGTGTTCGTTCGTTCGTTCGATGACGCTCGCGACTTTAAAATGACGCGTCGATACGATTATTTTTTTGCGTTTATTAAATTATTCTTCATGCGTATGGTCTTTATGCGTATACACTTAACGTCTATAATATCATGCTTATGAAAGCGTCTCTATTGACTCATGCAATACGTCGATTATTCCGCAGTGGAAAAAATATTTGAATCCTCTATGTATATAATCACCGATGACAGATGTCTGTGTTTGTTTGTATATCGTTCTAATTTAGCCTGTATGCTGTTCAAATATAACGGCTATAATCGCTATACGAAAGCGGCTATAACGTGAGCTCCGAATTTAGTCTTTATGGTCATTATAATAACGGCTATAATCTTATTATCTTATCTTAAAGTCTATAATATGATGCTTATTAGTACCTACTAACCACTGGCTTTATCTATATGCCACAAACAAATAACAAATGAACTATTTTGATTTTATTAATTAAATATTAAATATTCAAATTGGGTACACATTTCGGGTTCACGCATTCGGGTTTTCACATTTTATCGTTTTCCGTTTCTTAACAAAACCACAGCCGATGTTATTAACATCGGACCTATGTATATACTATATAACAAATAAAAAATAATACACATTATTTTATATATGGATTACTTTCAAAACATTCATTACTTGAGTCATAAAATTAAAATACCCGCTTCTATAATGATGATTCGAAATTTTCAATCATAAGACTACATTGGCATAACAACATACTCACGTCGACTGAACCCACCTCTGCCAAACACACACACACAAAGCCTCCGCATACTGAAACGAATCAGCTGCTAGGAATTCGCAGCACACTCGGCCAAATAAAGATTGGCGGCGAACAATCGGCCGGAAACAAATCGCGAAAGGCAAATCGCATTCTGCCCAACACACTAACAAACTTGCGTATGTTACGAGGATGTGCTATATGGGGGCCGAGCCCGAAGGCTTCGCCGCTCGAAACAATACGGACCGGATTCGATGGGGATTGGGTTAATTCTTGATTGATTTGTAAATGTTTTCGCTTTGGAAATTTTGATTTGAATCATGGAAATTAATAAACGATAATTGAATTGTGGGCGCTGTTATTCTATAAATTTATAAAGCTTTACTAACTTGGATTTTGTGGTTATTATATATTCTGAAACTCTTCATAAGTTACAAGTTTCACACTCTATGGCACCCGCTTTATTGACTGCGCAATATTGTAAATATGTAAAGCAAATTTGAATTGATCTACCATGGAATAGATTCGACCTACTTCCTATTTGCTGTGTAAACTATCCAAATATTTGACTAATCAATATTGTATCGAATCTTGAGAGATGTTACGTTTTCATCGAAGATTATCAATTGTATTTAATTAAGATTCACATATAACAATGAGACATTTGCGATGTACAATATATTCATCTCACTTTTTTCATTTCAAAACGTGAAACTACTACCATCCTAACTACCGGTCTTAATTATCCAATCTGGATTTTAAAAGTGAACAAGCGACTCTAAACGAAAAAATAAAATAAACGAGGTGAATTATTGCCGAAATTAAACACGAGTGATGTTGCAAATTAAAAGTTGGCCCCCGACCGCTTTACTAAAACGTATTAAATAACTTTTTCCATCATAGGCGAAAAGTTAGTCGCCGAATGTTGATACACCGGAAAGTGAACTTTGGCGTATTTTTTTTCATCCCTTGTTCCCAAAAAAAAAAAACTTTTTTCCAGTATATAAAGCCTCCAATAAAGTCGAAAGGGGAACGAAGGTCGAAACTTAAATATCGAGCTTCGAATAATACGAACGGGCGAGTTTCGCGAATAAATTCCGCTCCCCGAAATCTGCACTAAATCGATCGTAAAAAAACGTGCGTATTGCGATTTATTATTTTTAGGTCCGGAAAAATTTTGTTTATGTCGCTGAAACAATATATCCCGGAATTACTATAGATTCTGCGATAAGGGTTAATGAAGTTTTATGATTAGAAACATCCCTATAGCCGCTTATCTGTTTTGCACGAATTCGTTCTTTGTTTATTTGAAGGACCTGATTTGGGTTTTTCACAATATAGGTCAAGCGAGAAAAAGCCAAACCACTTTTGCCTTATCTAAATTTGTGTATTCTGTAACAGTTACGTAGTCACATGTAATACAGGATCAAAGCCGAATTGCAACATCAACCCAACACGTGAAATGCATAAACGTACACGTGATTTTGACAACTTTGACTATGTGAGGTTACCTTTGCCTCACATTATGGAATCATTGTAATCCTCAGACATATACGACTAGTCTCCAAAGAGATTCTCGTAATGAATGATACAACAACATTACAAAAATTTCGTTTTCTCGCTTCGCTGCTATGTCCCGGCACAAACGTTTGATAATATGAAATAGGAAAAAAGGCTTTCTACGCTCGATTCCAATTACTTTTCTCATCATCGGATAGCTCACGAAATGTATTTCGATATTGTCTCGCGATTATGTGCTAAATGACGGCGAAATTGGTTTTCCTCATAACATAGAGGTCGTATGTCATACGTGGACGTTCCGTATTGCGGAATATCAGTAAAAAAGTTTTCCACCGTCTGAGAGAATTCTAGGCCTATAATTCATGTGAATGTTATGTTTTCATTTATTTATCGCCAGAATCCGCAATGGGTTATTGTTACAAAACTATTTTTCATTAAAGGAAATTCGGACGATTTTGCGGTTAGTTCGATATAGTTTTCTCATTGTACAAATATTAATTTTGAATAAATTATTTAGATCAGATATAAATATGATAAATTATTCAAATTTAAATATTGATATTATTAAAAAGCATGAAATAAACCGAGATTCCTTCAATGTGGAAAATTTTCTCTAACATATTTTATTGTTCTATTTCCACGTCGAGTTTCTATTTTTGAATTCAAATTTATAGGAGTTTTTCATTGGCGATTCGCTAGGTAGGTTTGTTGATTTTTGCCCCAGAGTATCTTCGCGTGATTCACACCAAACTTTACCCTGTTATAACTTTAAATGATCGATACGAAAATTATGGGTAAACTCGATTAAAACTAATTCGTTGTTTGCGAATAGTTTCGATACCGCTTATTCACTTGCATAGAATTTCGAGAATCAACTTCGCTTTATAGCTCTCAAACTGAAAAACTATAAACTCCAAATCGATTATATTTCCCCAAAATTTATTCATTTTTAACACATTATTAATACAATAGAATAGAATATGTTTATAATTATCATAATTCAACTATTAAATTTAATTTATTTTGGTAAATTAATCATTTTCAATACATAAATCGATTAAAAATTAATTCTCATACTAATATTTTTTAATTTAAGGTCATACGTTTCCATTATATTCCAGAACCCACAATCGTCACCGACGAACGAAATTCGTCTTTGAGATGAATTATTTAACAGTTTAGCGCACAAGTTTGATTCGAAGGGATGTCGCAATGTTCGAGAATTAATTCGGCGTTTTGAATCGATTACGAAACCGGCGGCTACTATTTTCCGTACATCATACAATACCATAGTATAATACCTAATACACTAATATTCTGATTTAAAACATAATTTTATCATAAAATAAACGATAACGTCATAAATCGATCGATCATTTATCCTAACTTTATATCATAATCAAAAAAATCAATCGCATTACATTTAGTTACAACATTTTCATAAATTTAAAAGATTAGTTTATTTGACCTTTTATAATATAAAGCAAAGTGAGATAAAATACATAATACTTTACGTGGCGCAAGTGCACGACCTAGACGTGCAGTTCAAAATGAGTGACGTCACAAAGTGGGAAAACTAGGGGTCGGCAGTGAGGAAAATCTGCAGGGAAAGGGGGGGGAAATAGGGTCGTGACGTCATTGTGGTTCTCAAACTGTGGGTACTATCACGTATGTGCGACTAACCCAGTTTCCACACCCGGAAAAGCGCAAAGCTTGGCGGAGAAAATGGGGGTTTGAAATTAGAGCGAGGTAGACTTGTATTTTCTAAATGATCATTGTTTTGGGTTTGTTCGATAATTTATTTTTATCTCGATTTAAAATATGAATATTTTAATACTTGTATAATAAAAACACATTTTTTCAATTGATAATGATTGTTATAAATGTATTTGATATTCTGCTTAAAAAAATAAAACGAATTCATCAAGCAAAAGGAGTTCGTTCGTCAAACATTGCCCGGCCTTATTTAGCTTTTCTCACTTGGATTCCTTTAAATGTTCGCTCAAAGTGAACTTTGCGCAATTGTTATTTTTAATTTTGTTATATTGAATTACAAGGTGTGAAGAAAAATATAATGATTAAAGAAAAATCCAACAATGAAGCAGAGCGTCGGATAACTCAATTAAAATGTGTGAATTTTCACCGAAAAAAAAATTGCGAAAAAAATCCGTAAAATCGAGAGATGGAAAAAAAATCTCTCCGAACGGAAAAAATGAAAAAAGAGGCTCTGAATTTTTTTCAGCCGACATAGTCTTGGGAATAATTAATTCGATAAAATTCAATCTATTTTCCGCGCACTCTCAAAGGTCGACTGCGAGCGAGGAGGCGAAATTTTCACGCCCTTATATATTATATTATATTATATTATATAAAAAATCGTTTACACCTTCTATCGGAGAATCAAATTCGTTTTAAATATTCATAATCATATAATTACAACGTTAAAATGTGAATTTCAAAGAATACTGGAAAATAAGAGACCTACCCACCAACGAAATCAAAGGAAAAACACATTTTTCAGGTATAATGAAACATTCGCCAGATTTAAAAAAAAAACGATAAAATTAACATGAAATCAATTTGACCATAAATCCTTAATTAAACATGAAAATCATTTTCAAAGTGATTTTTCGAAATATGTAAATTTCGCGAAATCGTTGAACTTGGAACAGTACTTTTTCACATTTTCAACTTTTTATTATTCTTCCTCAACACGGAATTCCAAATCCGGATACACTTTATCATTTCTTTTACTCCGAATTCAGTTCTTTCTGGAACGAACCACGCTTTTGAATAAAATCGCAGCATCCGAAAAATATTCACGTAACATATTTATAAACAACACATGAAACTTGAAGCCCCAATTAATATTCACATAAATACTTCGGAATTTCAACACAAATTTTTTTGCCAAATTTTCACTAAAAAATCGCAATTTTTTTAAATGTATTTAATAATAATATAAAAACTTTTTATCTATTCTAGGTATGATTATATCATACAATTTATCAAATAAAATAATATTTTTATTTCCTTTAGAGAAAACAACATTTTCACTTTTAACTATCAATATTCGTCAACTGAAAATATAAAAACAATTTTAACGAATTATGGTGAAGGAGTCCCACATTCCCAATAACAAAAAGCACCTACGCAAAAGCCATAAAATCATCACCAAGTCCGATCTGAGCTACTTATCGATAACATAAATCTTCGTATTTCAGGCGTACACTTTTCTATTTTTCAGACCCAAAGGACCTCCGATCAAGACAGAGGCCTTGACTCTTGGGCAATTTGATATAATATAATGAGAGACACATAAGAGCCGTGGGTGAGGAGAATGTATAGATAATACGTTGTGTATATAACGTTTCAATTTTTCCACATGAACAGATCGTCGCAAGATACAAATTGTTTTTGACATCCTTTCAGCACGTCACAGCGAACGAACGCGTTGACGAGACAGGGCTCGCAGTGACGTCAAACTTTGAAGCGAATCGAAAATATTACTTTTTGAAGTTCATAATTGAGTGTCTATGGGGTTTTGTGGACTGTATACTTATTAGTTTACGATGCACTTTATAAGATTCGTTTGCACTTTGATTTTATGTTGGAATTAAATTTTTAGGTCTGCTTGGTTTCGCCTTAATATTATAATTCAAATTATATAAGCATTGATTTTAGTTTAAAAAGTTATCATCATCACTTACAATTTATACAACGTTCACTAAATTCAAAAGTTTTTATCTCACGTTGTAATAAAAATCAAAAATTTCCCAGAATAAAAACTTATCATTGATTTTCCAAAATTTATTATTTTTTCATTAATTGGTTTCACTACTTTTTGCTGACCTTCAGTGACCTTTAAAAATTATTATATTTGACAAAGTCAAATCATTAAAAAATTCATCGAGAATCTTGAAAAATTTAATAAGTTAATATCTTGATTCGAGATATTAACTACAAATTTTAATTTATATAATGAACAAACGTTAAAGGAAAGTATAACGGAAAGCCAACAATGATTCAAGGGCTTCGAAAATTTCTCAATTTTATATTCACTAAAGATAAAAACTAGTTCAAATATAATATTTGAATTAATTTGTTTTTTCAATGCCGTTTAAATTTTAATTGAACTTTTATCGCAAAGAAGTACGTTTAATTTGAAAACAGTAATTATGGAGGAACTAATAGCAGCACGTCTCATTAAATAAGCAAAGAACCATGAAGGAACTTTCTATAATTGATAATAAAATACGAATATTTCCAACCTTGAAATGATAATTTCGCGAAGAACGCCTAATTTTTTTTTTTTTTAAATAAAATTTTGATTTTCACTATCCGTCTCGGCAAAAAAAATACATCCAATTTAACGCAACCCAAGGACACGCATTCCCTTATTTCATTACACTCAAACTTTTTTCTCAAAACACAATACCCATTCAAAATTCAAACAACTCACCCGGATAAGCCACAACTCTCTGAACATTCCACATAGCATACATATTTCGAGTCGAGTGTAAACAATGACGTTTCCAAATTGCAATGCAGAAACGATTCGGACATAGTGCCACCGATCATGGAAAACATACGCCGCATATCAAACCTACATCGTGAAAAAATAACGGAAAACAAATACATGTGATATAACAGAAAAATAAAAACGATCGCTCATGCAGAGAAAGACACAAACGAATGAAATGCGGCCCGAACACGCTTGAAATAATACGCACTAGGTTTGATCTAAAAGTTTGAGGTATTCTATTAATTTTGAAAAAATAATTATTATTCAAAAATATTAAAAATAACTCATAAAATTTGTATATTATATTATTTATTTTTTAATTAGTATTTTTTTATTGGATATAAAAACATTCTTGAAGTTTTATATCAACTTTTTCAGTATCTGCATACGTCGCTAAGCGCGGGATACCGCAAAATAAACGAAAAGTATGAAAAAAAAAAATGAAATTTGGACAAAATGAAATTGCCACTAGCGACGGAAAGCGGAGCCGTTTTTGACGTACGAGCCGAAAAAAAATACCGAAATAAATTATAAAAAAATGTGGAAATACGTACATTTGAAAAAAGCCCTCACTCGAAACATTACCATTTCAATTTGGTGCCGCGTGACACTCGTGTTTTGATTAATACAATTTTTTAACGTCAACTCCAGTCTAGTCGTCGGAAAATGTCGAATAATACGTTCGTGTGAAAAGTTTCCACTGCGAGAACAATAGTTTTTGATTTTTCAATATATATTCGGATATATACAGAGATAATTCTGGAAATGGGTGTGCAATGAAAATATTTAATTTCGGAAATGAATATGATGGTTGAGTACACCTTATGTTTCTATTACATTTGTTAAATCAACATACTTTCCTGGAAAAATATTATACATGAAAGAAATGTTTTACGTGTACCAATTTTTCGTATGTAATAATAAAAGTTTGTAGAACACACAAAGTAAGCGTATGCTTAAAAAATGAATTATAGTTCCTCGGTTTAAATGTCACTTTCAATAAGGTCAAACTGGGAAGTTTTGATTTATGAGTTTTTCAACCATCACTTTCGATTAGTGAAAATTTACTAAAACTTTACGAACTGATTTATTACTCGAGAGAATACATTGCGATAATGTTTAGAATAATTTGAGTACGTACAAATTTGATTTACCACCACAAACATCCGAAGTTTTACAAATACGCATATTTTGTTTTTGGAACAAAGGCGAATTTCCATAATTTTCATATTTAACTGATAAATAAAAAAGTTCAAATTTAGTACGATTAAAAAATATAATATTAAAATATAACCTTGATTTTTTTAATATACATTTTCAAATAATACAATAGATGGCGCTAATATTCACGTGACATGCGAATACCATTTCCCCGATTTTCATAATTCAATCGCTTTTTCAAAGTACTTCAATATTAATCTTGACTACCAATTTATAAACAACATTCACGACAATAATACGGCACAAAAACAAACACAACCCGATCAAAAATACCTCCTTCACACAAAACGATTACACCACCATATGAACCATTTAACGACCTCAACTCCATCAAATCCGCCACCAGATCACAGGACAACCGGAAACGAAAACACACCATAGATGTAACACAGATTCACCACCACACGCAGATTAGGCCCGTTTAAGCCGTTGTGTCGTTGACGTTAAGAAGATACCGCGACGGTGGCTTTTCCTTTGGATACTTCAACGTACAAGCGGTCCCTTCCGGCCTCCGGGGGCTTATCTTTGGGAATTTTGAGCCCTCAGAAGCCTTCAGATGATAATCAGTCGACGACAAATCTAGCGGTGATGCAGGCTCGTATTAAATTGCGGTCGTACCGAGCTGTGACATGTTAATGTGTGTCTTTGTGAGCTTTTTCCTGCCCAGATTAATAGTATCGTGGTTTGGTTTATTGTTTCGTTTTTGTGTAGTTAAGAACGTTTCAGTATATAAAAGCTCATTTTTACATTTTGGTCAATTTTTTTTGTAATAAATGTTTAACGAAACGTTTTATATTCTAATTTTGATTATATGATTCAAAAATATTCCGTTATTAGAATCAATTTTATTAATTTTTAAAGTAAATCTAAAATTTTTTCACTATAAGTTTTTTGATCAATCATCATAAAAATCATATTTTAATTGCACTCTTGTAAAAAAAAACTATTGATTCATCTCATCTGAACATTCAATTTCAATTTCAACTTTCTCTCATCAATTCGATTCGTTTCTGGAATTGTTGCAGTAAACCAAG
>JAOXNN020000079.1:930808-942304 GCA_028571205.2 Hydropsyche betteni
GTGATGGAACGCATTGTTTTGGGTTGTAGTGCGCCCATAAATCATATGGGCGCACTTCAGCCTAAAGCGGTGTGTTCTATTGTGAATCGCGCCGCGGCTAGCCGCCTGTGGGCGCCTGGCCTAAAACTACGAATTAAAAATTCGCAGTCTCAAGCCGGAATTTGAACCCGGTCCATCCTGGTTGACAACTCAGTCACGACACCCCAAAATAAATTTTTTCAACTACATATTTTCCAAGTAATTTATCAAATGAAAAATATATACGCATATACAAAAACACGTCAAAAACAAAATAAAATCCCAACTATAGAATCGCCCAATATAAAAAAAAACTCAAATTCGCATCCTTCGCAAATTTTCCCGGCGACTTTCGCTTATATATCGTCCGGGTTGACCTTCGGGACGTGGCCCGTTCCTCATTGTGCGCTCCTCGCCGGTACACTTAATTACTTCTTAAAATTGATGGCGGCCCTTCCAGGCCGACCCGATTACACAAATACGGTCCGAACCGGGAGACACGGCCGGGATAAGCCCCGGTTTCGGCCGTATAAATAAAATAACCGAAAAAAAGCAACGGGAAAGGAGGCGCCGAAGTACACGGGTCCTTGTCCGTGCGAACCCTCGAAAATGCCGGGGTCGATCCACTGCGAATAAATTGCGACGATGTACACTTGAGTGTATAGAAATTTAAATTTTTTGGTCATTTCAAGTAATTGAGGGTGATTCTTGTTTTTATTGTGTTTTTTTTTTATTTATATTCATATAGTAAATAGATCCGATGTTAATATAATAACATCGGATGTGGTTTTGTTTAGAAACGGAAAACGATAAAATGCGAAAACCCGGTTGTGTGAACCCGGAATTAGTACCCGATTTGAATATTAAATATTTAATTAATGAATTAAAAATAGTACATTTGTTAATTGTTTTTGACATATAGGCAAAGCCAGAGGCAGAGGCTACCCGATGCCCTTATTCGATTTGAATATTTAATTTTTAATTAATAAAACCAGTTAATTTGTTATTAACACAATTACAACATATAGGCAAAGCCAGAGGCAGTAGGTAATAAGCATCATATTATAGACGTTAAGTGTATTTGCATAAAGACCATAATCGCTAAAAAGCCGCGAACGTCATCGAACGAACGAACGAACGAACCAACACACAGAAACATACACAGAAATCCGCTATTATATATAGAGGATAGTTAAAAAAATCGCATGAATGAGAGTGCGACACTCAATTTCGTCCATATATTGATCATACCTTTTGTCGTTTGATATCATGAGTAAAAAAACTTTTGTTTCTTCAAATCATTCACAATACATTATTATAAATTCAAAATTGATATTAAACATATTTATTTTATTTAAAAATAATTGAATATTTAAAAATTATATTGAACACTTTGATCCTAACAGGCTATTAGAGATAAGCGACATAACGTGTAATTAATATTCGTACAGATTTCCAAAAGTAATTGATTTAAGTTCATTTGATAAAAAAAACTTCCAATATTCAACTATTTGAGAGTCATCTTCAAAAGTTACTTCACTTTATAAACTAAGTCAAATCCAATGTAAGTAATTGCAAAAACACATCAGCACAATTCACTTTATACCACACAAACCAGACCTCGGCAACTTTTTTTGGCTGTAGGTCAGAAGCAACCAAAATTTTACTCTTATGAACTGTTTCGGGTCAGTAGTTATATTTTGAAACAGTTTTTAGTGGATAGCATTATAAATTTTATTGAGAAAATAATTAATCTAACGGGTCACTTGAATTCATCAAAAGAGTCACTTAGTGACCCGCGGGTCATAGGATGCCGAGACCTGTCATAAACTCTAATCACGCACAATTCAACTAAAATCAAACAACCATACCTATTATTTTCGAAACCCATTTTCCGACATAAAAACGCATCCGAAACCCCCACTTTCAGATCAAACAGACCCATCGATGTAAATCCAATCCAAAAAACAGACCGCCCACACAAAACCTCGGAACGAATCGTTATTATCACAACCATAATGGGACACCACTCCCATCGCGACTTCAATGGGTGCCCCCCGCGGAGACCCGCTCCCATCACAAAAGCACATACACATCCGCGGAAAATTCCCGACTGTTGGATCTCGAGATTAATCTCGATCCATTGAAACGAGAGCCACTTATCCGTCGAGACTCGGCGGCGAGAATAATAAAAGTCTCGAGCTCCGATTTCGACTTCAAAGCGGAGGACGACGCAAAAATGCGTATGCGGTGACCCGAAATAAGCGACGGCCGTATTATCCGCGAAATTTCATTGTGTCTATTGTATGGGATGTGTGTTTTTCGGTTGATTTTTTTTTTTTTAGGATTTGGAGTGTTATATTAATTTTGGCTGGGTCGTACATTATGTGTATATGTGACGATTGAAGTACAATGCTTTTGTATCATAGAATTTTTGGGTTTAGTCTTATTAAACTCATCAGTTTTTACTGTAGGTATGTTATGAATAAAGTTATCTACAAATGAAATTAACATTCATAAACTGGGTTTTTATAAAAAATGTCAGTATTCAAAATCATCAATAAGTTAACCTTTACCGTTGTGATAACAAAAAAATCTGATATTTTCTAAAGAACCTTTTCCTGCAATTGATTTCGTAAAATCAATGATAATAATTTTTAATATATGCATATATAATATGTAATTTCAATAATTGTATACGTTGGGTCAAACGAACAGTTTAAATTTCAATTATTCAAATAATAAAAAAAATCTAATCTCGCTTACCTTTAATATTCACTACAAAAAAATATATTACTATTAGTGGCGTTGAAAGTAAGTTATTTATTAAATCCAAATTTCTAACAGAGATTTAATGAATTTACAAGGCTATACTTTAAACGTCTACGTAAATGCATAAACTGGGTAGCTAGTTTCAAAGTTGCTCCGGGCTAATCTAGCGTCGAAGGACAAATAATTAATGAATATCGATCCTGCATGGTGACCTAGAGTCGAGATTTTCAATTTAGGTATGTCAGAGTATTTCTGAAATGTATTTATAAGCGAATTCGAAGGTCTTAAATGGGTCGTATTTATTTTTCAATATTTTAGAAATAAAAACGTTAATTCGACTAGATACGGCGAAATAATATAAAATAAATTACTTTCTTACTTACAATTTCACATCAGCCTTCGATTTATGAATTTCTCAGTAAACCAAATGTGAAAATAGATATTTCTATTTTAGTATCAAAATATGTGAAGTTTTCTCAACGAAATTTTTCTCTTTGAAATATTCAATAGCCCACTCTCATAGAACATAAACCATCGATCTCGTTTACTTTCCGTACCAATATATAATGTAAAGGAATCGATCATATTTTCCGACTATCGTTTTTGTTGTTGTCCTTGTAACAGTCAGAACAAAACCCATAAAAAATTCTATATTGTTTCCTTTCAATTCTCAAGAGTTTACTCTGGGGATTTCCGTGCTTTCATTTTCAACGTTAGACGTCGCATTCTCTTATCCAACAGTCGTGTCATGAAACACAAAAAAGTCAACTGGGAAGACATAAAAACGATTTTTTTCCCCAAAGCAAAATGAATTATTGAATCCTTCATATTTGATAATAAATACAGCGAAAGGAATACACACAACCCGACGCACACATCGCAATACAAATTTTCGAAAAGTCACTAATCCCCATAGCCAACCCCAACTTTTCCCCATCGACCCTTCGACCCATTACGATTTAACACTTCGCAGCTCAAATTGGATTACAAACACGCGTTTTTCGTGTTGTCGCGTGTCGGAAATGCACTCCCGATTAACATGGCCGACGACACATGCGAACCTGTTGCTGGTGGCGCGGTTAAACTTTTACGACAAAACACGAATGCCCGATGAATTTACGGCCGCCGCTTTTGCGGTGTCGCCTTTTGATAAAATGGAAGGGTTAATTGAAGGGTGAGGGTGGTGTGGGGTGGTGTTTTCGGGTTTTTCGCTCGGTTATGTTGTGTGGGTTTTTCGGGATGCGGGATTCGTAGAAGTTGAGGAATGAGTTTGAAAAGATGAAATTTCATCTTAATATAATTGTGGTTGTTTTATATATTTGTTTATTTGATAATACTGGGATTTTTTTTTTTCTAAAATCTGATTGTTTAAATATTCAATTTTATATAAAAATTTAAAATCCAATTCGATAAAGAGTGTATAAATCAATCCGCAGACGATTTGTGGATTGCAATTCAGCAGAGATTCATTTCACTTAAATTAAAGTAGAATGCATTTATCACGATTTCGATCGTCTTACAGGCATTTACCAAATGCAAATTTTTATTATCTCAGAACTATATCAATATACTTTTTACTGATACAGCTTGAATAATTAATCATTTAATTCATAACAAAACTGTCGGTGTTTATGTAACCCTAGTTATTTGTCGTTCGATGCTACAAGCGATTTTCATTCAGAACTGCATGAATAATTATTCTTAAATGCAATGCACGGATGATTATTCATGAATGCAAGAAAAGCGGAAAATTCGTTATCGTCTTATTTCATTACGAAAACTAGAGCAACAGTTGGAATATTTATATATATATACTATGCAACGCTTCGCATAAAAACGTTTTTCCCCGAACTCGATTTTCCAAGGGAATGCAACTTTCTTAATCTAATAACAGGTTTTCGTTCGAAAGTCACAATATTTTATATTCAGAGTTATAAAATTATCTTGAAAACTTATATTTTTGATTTTTATTTTATAAAATTCATTCAATTTCTCAATAATTTTTATTTGACAAAATCAATATGACTTTTATATTTTAATTTTTTTTATTTGATTCCATATAATGACATTTATTATATAATATGTAGCGTTTATACAATTTGCATATGTTTCATAGCTTAAGTAGTTATTACGTTTATCCTAAACTTCCATGAATTCATCTGATTATTTCATCGCAATATAAAAATATTTTAATGCAAAAAATTATAACATAATATAAAAGAAATCCAACCACACCGAACGCACCCAACATTTTTCCATCCAACTCGGGGCCATCTAATGAAGAAAATTCCAACAGCAAACCGTTCCACACAAACGAGGGGGTGGCCATCCCCCATCTGGCTCGCAGCATGGGGTTGGAAAGTCTTAAATTTCGCTGTCACCCCGCGGCGAAATTACTCCTTTATCGTCCATTGTTCCGGCCCGTGGTCGTTGTCTATTAAAAGTTGTTTGAATTGCGGATGCTGAAGGCGCCCTTGCACGCTTTTGAATTGCACTAAATGCTCTTGCAAATTTGTGCAATGCTTGTTGAAAAATTGCATTTCCTCCGCAGGGTGATGGGTTGGTTTTTAAGTTGATGAATTATCTTGGGATTCGTTGATTCTTTTTAGTTGACGATATTTTGATTGTGTTGTCTATAATATGAAACTCAAGTCATATGACTTCAATAAAAATTATTCTACTATATATGTTTATTTTTATTGTCTTTATTCGTTTTACTAATAAAATTATAATCTTTTTAACATATTCCTCTTATGCTAATAAAATAATAGTCTGAAAATTTCAATAAAAAGGTCTCTTAAAGCTAAATATAAAAATCGAATCGAATAATTATATTTATGTTATTATAGTAATTAAACAAAAAATTCCGATGTTTTTTAATGATTTTACATGGGGAATTTTTTCCATATTACAAACTTTTTATAAAGTACATTTGGATAGAAATTCTATCCAAATAAAATGTTGAAACCTATTTCCAATTTTTATATGGTCACCATATTTTTCACACGGTCGTCTCTGAATCATATCCCCCGAATAAAAAGAAGATTGGTGTATTTGTTATTTCATAAGAATTTTAATGTCAATTTACTATCCATTATTTATTCTAATAAAGAATCAGAATTTGATCTTCATCGACCATTGACGATTTACCACGAATTCTTTCATTCTACAGCAACCACATCATAATCAGAGCGATCTAACATCCCTTTGGACAACCCCTAAACATTAGGTGACATAACGATCGTTATCAATCCTATTAAAGAACACCCAAACCATTCAAATACAAAAACTCATTCCAAAACAACACAATCAAAAACCACTCACCCCACCATAACAATCCTCGCACCGAAAACGCAACACTATCTCCCCTCCTACTCTCGACACCCCCTCGCTAATTAAACACCCACTTTTTCCGACCCATCCACCAGATAGGCAGAACCCTTCTGCGGTACGTCGTCCGAGAACCGGGTCGGTCGAAAATTGGAGCGATCGCCTTTTCCCGGCCGATCTAATTTAATGAGAAAGATGTTACCGCGCTTGTACGCGCGGGCCGTAGATGGCCAGAGTGGGAGAGGTCCCGAAATCATCAGCATAATGGCTCTAATAAAGTGGGCATCCGCTCGTTTCTCTCGCTCGGAGGTCCCCACTTTCGAAGGGCGGCTGAGGAATTTTCGTGTTAACACGCAATAAAGAACCGGATTTATTCATTGTGGGAATCAATTATGGGGGCTCGTTGATTATGAGGTGGTTGGATGGGGATTTTTGAAGGATTTGAATTTTTTTTATATTGAATAGTTTTATGATTTTTGTGTAAAATAAAGTTGTAGTGTGAATGTTATTTAAGGTACATGTTGTTGGTTTTTTTATGGCTATCAATAAAATTTGTTAGTGACTTATTGATCATTTATATAATTATTTATTGAAAAAATATTCATATGTTTATATAAATTTGTAACAATAATAATTGTAAGTATCATATAGGTATTAGTATGATATTTGATATGCAAACTAAATATCTGCTCATTTCTCTTGTTTAAATTTCCTTACTATCGAAATTTACGTTTGAATGATTTTCATATTATATTGTTTTGAACGTTGATAAGTTTCGATTGTGTATTCTGTCAGTAAGTGAATAAGAATATGGATTGATTTGGATACATAAACGAAACTTAATTAATAACCTTCAATATTATATTACATTATAACATACCTACACTTATCATATTAGTATTTAAATAATATTTTTAAAAATGATCCAAAAATATTTTTTTTATACGTAGTATACGATTTTTTCCATATTTACATAATAATAAATATGAATCCTAAAAACTATTTCTTAATTTCAAGCTAAAACGTGATCAAATCCATCCACCATCTCATCCATCGTTCAACTTTGATAATGTCTAAAAATACATCTCCCAAAACTAAACTAAACCATCGACAATTTTGTATATTCAATATGTCGACACAAACAAAATCCATAACACTGCTTTTCCTTTTAAACTCACGTATCGCGCAACATTTACAACATATGCATTTTCCAATCACATCGCATGAACCCGACCGCCATAACATCGAAAGAACACACTGCAAAGAACACACACACAAAAACGAATCGAGGTCGCACCGAAAACGTTTCAGAAACCAAGCTGTGCAGAAAATATAGCTCGTAACATCGCGGAGAGCTTTTCCGATTCGAGAGCTATCGCCGCATAAAAATCCGATGAACAAAGGAAGATAATTTAGCCGGGGTGTATACGCTATAACCAAATAAGGACGGCGCACGTACCGCGGCCATATTATATTATATCCTGCAAGCATCGCAGGTCGGAGGTTACCTAGCGAAAGCTGGGGCTAATATGGCCCCAGACCGAACAAATTGCTTCGAATCGCGCGGAATTATCCTGATTTATGTGCGTCGTTCCCGTTTTGCGGATGTACATATGGGACTGTGCATTTGTGCATGTGCGATTCTGTTCTTGTGTGTTCGCGTAATTCGGATGGTCTTTGTAGCATGTTGGGCTGTTTGTTTCAATTTGGCGTGGAATTGGATTTGGATTTTTTTAAATTTGAATTAATTTTAGATTTTTTCATAATCTTTTTATTTTTTTTATGATTTTGATTATGAAAAAATTAAAAACAACGATCGATCTTCATTTTTTTTATATTATATAAAGTAGGTGCTGAAAAATTGAAGGTTTTTATGAAGTCGTATTGTTTTCATTTTCAATTTTATTTATTTTTACGGATTGTAGCTCTACAACCTGTAAAAATAAATGAAGAAGATGAGCATCCCTAGAAGATGCTCATCTTCTAAAGATGAAAATGGGTATATGTGATGTAATGTATAGCAATGATCAACGCTTTTCTATTCTAGTGAAAAATCGATTTTTAAAAAATACCGTACTAAATAGTATATTTTTGAGGATGCAATTGATGCTAATGTATTTCCCTGGTATTTTCAGTCCCCACAATCAGCCGTTTTTTTGTACTCGTTTAATTGAAAATGGACCAAATCACTTAAAATCAATTAATTTTCACTGGAATAAAAAATCCCAATGAGTTTTACTCGTTGCTGGACATCATACGTAATCATTTTAATATCTATAACCTGGAAAATTAAATTAAATTAAATATATTGAAAATAAACAAGCAACGACTTTTCAAATATCTTCAGTCTTTTAATATCCACCTATATTATATAACAAAATCGAAGATTTCAAAGTCAAATCGACTATTTACGAATTCGATAAATTATAATTATAGAAATCAATCAATTTTGATTTACCTGTTAAACAATCTTAAAAATTCCTCGAACACAAAATCGAAAACTCACAAAGTGACAATCTAAAAAGATCGAACCCAATTAAACCATCGAACGAGCGAAAATAATTGAAAGCAAACGACGCAGCGGCGTATTCCGCCGTCATTGATATCGCCGTATTATTATATATTGTATTATGCGGCGATCGTTATTATTATTGTTGTTGTTTCGGCGAGAAAAGCACTTTCTTTATTTTCGATTTTGAGTGCGGCGAGAGTTTAATCCTGTAACTTTCGCCGCGCGGCTTCTGCTTCGGCAAGTATCGACTTAATTGAAGTGATTCCTCGAGCCCTCCAGGATTTATACTTGGAGCTTAATTTATTTCAGTCGAAAACTTATTTATCCTGATGATTTATTTTGCAGCGGGGCGATATTTCAAAACGCCGTATTATCTCGGGGGCGAATAAAAAATTAACGCGTCGATTGCTTTGCGTCGCCGTTTCAATTAAAATGATTTCCTATATCGAGTTAATTTATTGATGTATTCGAATAATATGCAAATTTCAATTCATGTAGTCCTTTTATAATATAAATTACACATCTTTTATATAATATTATATAAAATATAATTTTTAAGATCGAAAAATCTATTATTTTCACCGATAGTAATATTGATATTGAAAATACATTTATACAGTTACTTATAATATTTTCAATGGACGTTTTATTTAACACAAACCTGAATAGAGTGTTTAATTGATCGCCGGTCCTCGAAACCTCGTTCCAATTATGTAAAGGCTCTCTAAATTTCTCTCTCCGAAAGGGCGGTAAACGAAATCGTTTAAAATGCGTTTTCGACCATGTTTCCCCGAAACCCTCCTATATTTTCCATGGTGTCTGACGAAACGAATCCTCCACCACGATATTCTATTACGAGTGTTCCATTCCGTCTCTGGCGAAGAATCCACAGAAAGTAATGAACCAGCTTCCAACGAACTATGCGGCGATAATTGTTTCGCTTAATGAAAACGCTTCGATCTCATCCTAGCAATTTACCAAAGTTATAAATTTTGATTTATAATATTATATTAGGTTGCAACATGTAAAATGCCTGATTTTTTTGCAAGAAATAAAACTATTACTTTTTTGAATTTCAAAATTTATATATCAAAATAGGATCAATTTACACCGATAGTCATCTGTCAGCGATTTGGTAACGAATATCTTCCGTGTTTATAAAATTCTGTATTTTTGAAGACTACGAAGCCATCAAAGTTTTCAATATCGCATTGATTAGTAAAAAATTTATGGCGGAGGATTTCATCTAAATTTAAAAAAAATGAGGCTCGGTCGCAGAGTAAGTAGGAGAATAAGCAGAGTATTTCATGTTTTGAATTTTTAATCCTTTAATTTTGAATCCGTTATTAAAGAGATATGAGGACATGCGCTGTCATGAAGAAATATTTTTTTACTCTCTGCTGCTGATAGTCCCCAAACATTTTTTCGTGTATTATTTTAAACAATGTCTCTTAAATTTTTATTATTGAAGAAAGTATAAAGAAACCAAGGGACTCATTTCCGAAGTTAAAATTTCCTAAACCAAAAAAATTTATAAACCATCTGCAAACACTTTTTTGATAGTGATATCTTCTCCAAAAGCTGAATTAATGGTTTTTGTGACTTGTATTGCGTTGTGTAAAAATTTTATCGATAGCATATCTTTTAACGGCAAAAAAATAAATTAAATATAGTATTTAACAAGTCAATCTACAAATCTACATATATAAAAATGAATGTTTGTATATACATGTGTATTTGTTGCCATTTGTTTTAATGAATTTAAATTAAAAAAATAATTTGATTTAAAATTTAAGTCCCGAGCAATGCCGGGTACTATCCACTATATATAATCACTGATTTGTGTGTGTGTGTTCGTTCGTTCGAATGACACTCGCGATTTTTTCTACTGGCTTTGCCTGTATCACTTCTGGTGACAATAACAAATGAACTATTTTGATTTAATTAATTAAACATTAAATATTCAAATCGAGTACACATTTCGGGTTCACACAATCGGGTTTTCGCATTTTATCGTTTTCCGTTTCATAAAAAATTCACAGCCGATGTTATTAACATCGGGCCTATTTACTAGTTAATAATAAATTAAAAACATGATTCTCTTCTAGTATTAAAAAAAAATATTCAATATTCACATCTTGTTTCCAGGACGATCTGCTTTTGACCGAGCGAATTTCCATCCTTCCATACGTCATAGCGCAATATATAATGCATAATCGTTCACCTTGCACCGAACAACCGTCCGAAATTCAACCCCGAATCGATCACACATTACACACACACCATAACGGCGAACTCCGCCGTTAGTGGCGTCAATTAAACGCGCACACCGGTGGCAAGCAGGCCACCTTCGACCGAAGGCTTCGCCGCCCCCTCCCCCGCTCCCCCCCGCTCCCCCGAAAGCGGCATTTCAGCGGTATTTGCATCTAAATGACCGGAACGTCCGACCGAACGGAATGCGTTATGGGCGGCGCGTTTATTTCCATTATGCGCCGGCCGAACGGAACGGCGACACTTCATTTGTGACGGAACACCGTGGCGAATGTGTTGGGCTGCGAAGGGGTTCGGAGTTGGTTTTGGTTGTGGGATTATATACGGTTGGGCCGGGCGCACACTTGCGATTTGGTCGCGCGCGATCGAAAATGGAACGCATTGTTTTGGGTTGAAATGCGCGCGTGTGTTATATGCGCGAGTTATGTTCTTGCGACGATTACGTTCGCAATAACATATACGTCTTTTATTTTATTAATTGTTTAAACCCATGTAGCATTTAAAATATAGATTTACGATATTGGGGTGGGCCTCGGCTTCAACTTGCAATAAACATCTTTCACACTCTTTCAAAACACTTAAACCACTTAATC
>JAOXNN020000079.1:943470-953603 GCA_028571205.2 Hydropsyche betteni
TGTCATTTTACCAACATTGTACTTCTGTTCTCCAATAAATTATATCAACCAGAATCAAATTTATTTAATTGATCATCTACACAATTGGGACATCGTGAAAGGGAGTGTCGGTCACTGCAAATCACGACATTCTAACAACTCGGCCACCGACACAACCTTTGACTCGCGCATTTCAACCCGAAACAATGCGGGAGTTACGAACTTCACTTTACTTAACCTAGCCCTTAGAGATTAACATTGATTAATTACGGATTGCATCCGTCATTACTAACGTAGGCTTAATCAGTTTATACGCATCTCATCTAATTATTTATACAGACGCTTAATTAGTGTCTGGTGACAAATTCATATTCTTTCTATTATAATTTATTTCTTTTGTTCAATCAGTTTACACGTGTGAAATTGACATTTAACAACCTACCCTAACTTAACCTATTCCCAACCCGGGAATACATCTCGCGCATATGACATGCGCGCATTTCAACCCAAAACAATGTGTTCCATTTTCGATCACGCGCGACTAAATCGCAAGTGTGGGCCTGGCCTTAGAATGATTGTGACAGTATACTATTTTCATTGCAGTACGCAGACTGTGATTGTAATGTTTCTAAACTTCACATTCAAATTCAAATTCGTTCCACACCTCGAATTCTAATAAAACGTCCAATTTGTTACACATATTGTGAGTGATAAGCTATTGTAAGTATAACATGCAATTCAAATAGGGCATATTGTTTTTAAGTAAAATAGTATTTTTTTTAATTGTATTAATTATATGTGCTTACGCGTCGTTTGCGAAATTGTTTAGTTTGTGTAAGATGGAAAATAGTTTTGCGTTTCATATGAAAAAAAAAATAGGATGGCGCTTTTTAATGTTTTGCAGAATTAAACAACTTCATTATTCAAAATTTTAACTTCGTTTTCATTGCTTTCATTTCTATCTAACAAAACATTAGCCATGTAGATAACAATCAGTGTTTAAAATGTAAAAAATAGACCAAACAAATTTAACTATTGAGACTTTCAAAACCATGAAAATAAAAGGTATGGAAATGAAAATATTGAAAAGGAAGAGATTCTAATTTTGGTGGAAAACATCAACAAAGTGATATCCCATTATATCGTTCGTATATGATGCAAAACTTTTTTTTTGTAGTATAAAAACTAAAAAAATTCACAAAAGATGCGAAAAATATGTACAAAAACCCTGATTGTCACTAATAACTAAGTTTAAGTGATAGTAAGCATTTTTATTATTTGGATGAGAAACTGCGTATCTTCGTCGGTCAGACATTGTAAATGCTTTTGATTCCGAATGGAGATTTTAAAACACGGCCGTGTGTTAATTTAACAGGATCCTTAAATAATACGGGAGTGTCGTATTTCCCGCAATAAAACATTTACAGCCGCCCACAAACATGAGCGTACAATGTAAAACATTCAGCGTTTACATACAATGTTTTGACGCAAATATCGCTGTTAAAACCATTAAACTGTTATTTTTCGGCACAAACTGACCGCAAACAATAAAATGTGAAAAAACTTATGAACTGAAAACGTACACGCATGATTTTGATGTATAATACATGGATTACTTTCATTATGAGTTATAACAATTTTTTTAATCAAAATTTATTTTATATATAATATTTGAAAATTTTCATAATAATCTAATATACTCTATTAAAAAATATCCAACACTACATATCAAAGTTTACATTTTTTTCCCTTAAACACTCTTCCATAACATATTATATTTTCGGACCGACTCGAATTCAGTCCCTTAATAATTTCATGAATGTCCACAAAGACATTCCGCATTTAAAATTATTATTTTAATTAATTATTGTATTAACATTATTAATTTTCACAAAACGGCCAATTGTACAATCCGATGAATATTGTTTGAAGTGGCCGAAACATTTGACGAATTTTGGTTATCAAAGCCGGCACGGGCCAGTTAATCCAAATAAGAGGACAAACCGACCTATTGTAGTCTTAATATTATATATAAATATGTATACTATATAGGTTTATTATTGTGTAGAATTAGTTATATTTTTGACCCCGTTAGTTTCTTGATAACAAGAAAATTTCAGTACGTTTACAAAATTACGTTCTCATTTTTGTATTATATTATCATATAATATTGTATATTCAATCCTGTCCGCTTACAAATATGTTATTAAAAGTTTTTAAAGTAAATTTTTTGTTATAGGATGAATATAACAAATATATTTGTTAATTCAACAATGAATACAATGTCCTTGAACATAATCTTCGAATTCATGCGTTTGATGAACGTGCAACTCGATTATTTACGTTTAGAAACTATCAAACTACCGAAACTGATTGCAACTATTGATTACCGAATTTGCATATTCGAGGAACATAATCGAAATACTCTCGTGTTTGATATAAAACAAAAGATCAATAATTGGTTCGTCAATAAAATCTGCTTGAACGATGTAAAACGAAACAGTTTATATTATTCTACGTTAATTTCAAAAAACTCTTAAAATCTCTATTATACGTTTATAATACTTATATTTCTAATCTCGATAAATCTAATTTCAATTCATCACGAAATTTGAATCGCTTACACTTTTCAAAGCGTAGACGATTTTCGCGGTTTACAACGCCGTGAATAATTTATATTAATTTTTGCGGTATTATGTATGGCAGAAACGATTTATTATCAAAATATCTATCTACCCTCGGAGGGATAAAGAAATCCCCGAAGAAAGAATTTTATCATACGTAACGAATAAAAAAAACATTCGAGGATTTTCCTCTTACGTCGTTCCTGAGCCGTAGACTTGCTATTTGTACGAGGAAATAATTGTGATTTATCGGAATCGGTTCTTATTTTATTGCATCAATAAATTCTCACAAGAAAATTCTCGTTAATACGTTAAGCATTGTTAATTGTTGATTTCTTATATTTCCCAGGGCGAAAATTCTCGTTTTCATATAATTCTAGATACGATTTAAATATTCAAATGATATACATTAGAATATTTCTACATCTTAATCATTTTGTATGAAAATGTATCTTTATGCAGAAACTTTTGCTTATAAAACTTAACGACCATATGGTTTTCACGAGACTGAAATTTTACACAACATAATAATATTGAAGGTGAGCTCGTTAAAACTAGTATCGAATGAACAATATTAAACCCGATATGTCGAAGCTTGCAATGTACCGCGTTTTTGTTTAAATGTAAATTTCAGTACTTTGACATTGTACAATTTTGAAATTACCCTAACACATTTCGAAGCGTCAGGGGCAAAAAAATCCACTAAAAAAACAGAACTCAAATATACGATGTATATATTTATATGAAACTAGAGGTTATTCGGACGATTTCGTAATATTTTTTGAAATTTAAAATTAAGCATCAGACATAAAAATCATATCTAATCCAGGTGCATTAGAATATTACAGAACTTCACTCGATTTATGACACTTAGAAAGAACTTATAATTTAGCACCCCTAATCCATTCAAGCTGCCACAGAATCAGCTGACTCTCCTCTACATTCGCAAGCAAGAAAATTTAATTTGTAGCTAACTTCTCAAGGAAGATTCTTTGTGGGAAATGTCTGCTCTGGACTTTGCTTACTTTGTCCCTTTTTACATCTGCAAGCTGCAACCAGCAGCCACATGTCGGACTTGTCCCCGAGCCACCCTTAAGCACCACATACATTTAAATGGCCACACATCTACCTGTTCTTGCTCTGCACACTGATTTTATTTCCATCTCGTGGTTTCTTTCGAGACAAATCGACCTTGCTCCGAACAAAGGATTCGTGCTTTTCTTCTCGAAGCTGCGTGTATGAGAGTGTTTGTATAAAAATTTATTACGTACTATAATGCTCAAAGAGCTTTTGAAAGCTCTCCAGGTAAATTCAGTATTTATATTTATATAAACGAAGGTTTCATTTGTGTCTTGTTATATTACGATTATGATTATTATGATGGTTTATGTTGGGGTTGCTGATGTGTTTTTTGATAAGATTAGTATTTAAATAGAAATATTTACTTAAATGATAATTGTGTTCTGAATGATATTTGAAATTTTTTTAAACCTATATTTTCCATGTAATTAACTTTTAGGTTTTATGGAATATTTATGTCCCTTTTTATTTTGAAATCAAATTAATTATTCGGAAATATTATCTTTGAATGAAAATATAATATTTAATTTAAAAATAATGTAAATTTTCACAATACATTGATCAAAACTTTTTTTTAAACATTTCCTGAAAATTTTATATTCGGAATATATTTTAATTTTTGTCTGACAAAAAATAAAAAAGAAATAAATAAATTTTAATAAGAAGAAATAAAAAAAAGTTTCGAAAATAAATAACGCGAATGAGCAACGAACCATCCTCTTTATAATTAGAGAAAATTTGTTTGTTCTCCTTTGAATTCTTCATAACTTTCCAAATATATTTTTTTCTCACTGACACTCAAATATTTTTAATATAGAAAAGGCGTCATTGAAAAGTGTATGCTTCGTTTGATAACCTTCCGAGAAAAATCCTAAAAACATTCCATTTATAATTTATATATACTTAACTACCTAAAAATACAACCGAGAGCGCTTCCTTTCTCGACAGTCCTATTCTATAGTCAAACATTTGATTGGAAAATCTCATCCTCAAAGCTTTGCAACCGAAAGCACGCTGCTATAAATTTGCGCCGAATGCATGTACGTTGATTCGATTAAATTTAATTTATTAAATTCGCAATCACTACCAACTTTGTATAAAATATCACATCCGACCGATCAATGGCAGTATGAATTCACAACGACCATTACGTTGTAATATTGACGCTCATATCCGCATTATTTCAATTGCAATCACGCATAAAACGTTAATTAAAATCAATACACAAATTACGTAATTGTTTCACCGTGCGATAAATTTTTGTTCACGTCAACTTTTTAAATTAAATTTGTTCTAAATATTTCGCAAATCTTCTACGCTGGCAAACTAACCACGTCGGTGAAAACTTCACATACAGTTACACTTAAAAGTTTCAATCTTCGATGCACCGTACAGGTATGCTAATAAAAACACCATCCTGGAACAGCGTGAAACTAAATATTGTCCAACAACTCATGCTCGAAAGTTTTCATCGTTTCGTTTTGGAAAGTTCGCAGGTTGCATTTGCAAGCGGTGCTTTCGCTTGAACCTCCTGAAAACATTCCATTCGAGATAATTTAGAAACGTGCCAACTATAAATTGAACATAAAGTAATCTTTAATCGCTTAGTTCAATTCATTAATAATGGATTCTAGTTTATTTTTTAATCTTTTCTTTTATTCAATATGAACTCTAGTTCGGTTAAAATTGATCTTTTAGCATCGAACATTTGTATCGACGCGATGTTTGGGAGTCTTAATCGCGAGTACCTATCCTCTGTTGCGGTTTTAATGTTTAACTAGTCGGTTTAGTTTAACCGAGTTTGCTTGGCGTGGGCCATATCTTGATGTCAAAACACGGACCTTTGTTGACGATGGGTCGTGGATGGCTTATCTGACTTATACAGCATTTAGGTTTCTATGAAACTAATGAACGTTTCGATAAATTATCGTTTTGCACTTTTAGCAATAGTTTATTGAATGCAATTTTTTGATTTATTTTGTGGAGAATTCAGTACAAATCCCATCACAGACTTGATCAATTTAACATATTAAAGAGATGAACAATGCCGCGAATTAAATAAACAGGCTTTTCGTACTCGCCGAAAGTTTGTATCGTTTTTAAAAACTTTGGAGGTTTACAAGGCTTTTGTTTTACAGCTTGATTCAATAATTCGATCAAATGAATGTCAACGAAGACATTTAACGAAGTCGCTTGTGTGTAGCTCGGCTGTACCAATTAAATTCACATTAGATTTAGTACATTGAATGTGCCGTCACTAATTGAATTTATCGCGAAGTGTTGAAAGTTTTGCACGTGTGTACATGAAAACAGATTTACTTTTACGACAAACTTTTTATACACGCCTCGATGCGAATAAACTTAATTACGAGTTTCAGCTATTTTATACGACAAGTTATTTTTATACATAAAACATATTGAATCGGCTTGAAAATTGAATATTTACGTTAAAAATCATTTAGTTTCTGACGTTATAATATTAATATAATGAATTTTTAAAATTCATCAATAGTCATTTACGTTGTGTATGTGTGAAAATACTTGCATGGTTTTTATAAAATCTTTATTTCGAAGCAAAAATTTTCCGACATATTTAGAATACCCTGCCGTGTACTATGTATAAAGTTCACAACCAGCGAAGTTTTCATGAATATCGTGAACAACCTGTGCTATTTCAACGTGATGTTACATAGTTTTATCTCATAATAATTTAGCAGAGTTTTCAAAATATTCAAAAATTTAAAATTACATATTTCAAAACAGTAATTTATTTATAATTTCCGAACATAACAACGATTGCTTAAATTCATTGTATTTCAAAAACCGGACAGTTAATTTCACGTTTAACCATCAAATGAATTTAATTTCATCACTTCTATCATCAGGAAACACCTGCAAATCCCCAACCCAAAACCCTTTTAAGCTCCACAACAGCTATTTCCATCCAAAAATTCCATACAAATAAATTTCCAAGATCCACCCACGACTCCTCATTGTCATTCTCGGCTGGCGGGTGGGACGTCGCATTAACTTGCGCCGTATAATTCGCTTAGCGAAAACTCAACTCCTCTTACGCTCAACTCACCCCATAGCCTTCCTGTTCCTTCCTCGGCTCACCATCCCATGTTCTTTGGCCCTTCCATGGTGTAAAGTATCAACTGACAGAATCACGGAGCATTATATACAACACATCACTCACAGGCGAGGGCCCCCTGCCCTTCGTTTGGGCTTCGGGGAAAACTTTTCGTCTGTTTGTCTTCAGGAAAGCCGAAGGTAGATAAGGATGCTGGGAACGAAATGGAGATCTATAGATACGCGAACGATAAGTGGAATTAGTGATTTGAAAATTTCGTCGCGTGTGAATTGTGTTTATGGAACGTGATGTATTTGCTTGATCTTTCTATGAACGTTGAAGAGTGAGAAAATTATCGTTTAAAATAATATTATATATTTTACAGCTTAAACTTATAGAACGCATCTGTTCTCGGGAATTTCTAAAGATAGGTGACATATATTGCGTCAATAAAAAAAAAGTTAACCTTACTATATTTAATTAGCCTTAAAACAATTTGAAGAGGATTTTTTATTCAACTTCTTTATAATTACTTACGCATTATAACCACATAGTATCATACATAATAGGGAAAAAAAACTACATAACTCACCATACAACAGACATTTCATAAACTTATGCTGATACCAATGATATACTTCAATAAATTTGAAACCTTACTATCACCAAACAATCACAAGCTAACAACTTCATTTAAAATACACCAAAATTTATTATACACGAAAAAACAACGAAACGATCCCATTTCCTCAGCCCTCTGGCATGTTTCAAAAACTAAAAACGTTTTATAAATAAATTGGGGGTACAAAAGGCTCACAATAATCCCGATTTTTACCGACATAATTCTTTTTACATATACAAGTTATGCTAGAAATCCGAGTTTACGGCTTTGTGGCCGCGAGGCGGTAAAAAATGAGCGGTGTTAGTGGCGCGTTACGCGAATACCCCACGACGAAGGGTCATCAAAGGGCTCTTCCAACACGCTACAAACTCTAAATATATATAAATGTGATGCTCTGACTGGTGTGTGTGTTTTTAGTTATACATATTGTGGAAATTGTGTGTTTCAAAGTACAGTTTTTGCTTGATTTCGGTAGTGCTTTCTGTCCATTTTTCTTAATAAATTATTATTTCATTATTATAATTTTTTTTTATAATAATAATAAATAGTATCAAAAATTAGAATTGAATTATAATTTTGGTAATTCATCTTTCTATTATTTGCGCTTTGTATGAAAAAAATAAATAAAAATAATGAAACAATACACGTATTAAATTCTTGTTACCTCAAAATGTTGGTTGAGCTGAAAAGGCATTTCGAAATACACATCCACGCCCGGCTTTTTGGAATTCGCAAAAAATAGCAACATCAATCTAATTTTTCATGAAACACGTCATCCGAGTTAAATCAAGGCATGAGTGTACATAAGTTACGTACTTTGGCGTACACGTGCCTCCTCGCGCGATTCGCTATATGGCGGTGTGCAGATTTCCCGGGAAATCTCGACGACGCTCGTGAGAAATTGTTTGCGCAAACGGAATTTATTTCAGACCGCGAAAAGTCGACTCGTTTTTTTTCATGGTTTACTTTTTTTCCAGACGCGGAAATGTAATCCGATGAGGCCGTATGTGCACGATTCGCTTATTCTAAGAGTATTGATATAAATATACGCGACGTATGAATTCGGTCATTTTTTAATATTATTCTTAATTTAGAATTTTTTAAATGGGATAAATGAAAGTTTTTACATGTAAAATTTTATTTTTAAAATATTTTGATTAAATTTTTACTCATCAAAATGAAAATATCAATCTGATTATTTTTTTATTTTGATAAGTTAAAAAGAATTTTAAACCTTGTTTTACTTTTATATTGGATTCAAAAAATATATTAGAAAATTTTAAATCTATTAAAATTTTCACGAAAGTTTCTTGAACTTCAATATGATCCGAGTTTATATATAAATTCAAATTTTAATACTTCAAAAGTGGATATCAGAAAATCCCTAATATCCACTCAATTTTTCAATTTATTCTTATCTCACTTACATCACTTTTTCTCTGAAATATATATTTCAACATTTTTAATAAATATATTTTACTTATAGAACAAATAAGACGCACGATCCTTGCGACAAATGTTCTCGCACAAAGTCTCGTACGAATTTCCACAAAGGGGAAAGTTTTTAATACGCGGCACGAATCCACAAACTATTTAACATTCATCGTGTATCTAAACGAAAAGTTTAACTCTCCCGAAGGAGACCCACGATGCGAAAGATTTACGACTTATCAATGGATTGTGTTGAGAAAGACAATTTTTTTTTTGTTTGCGCCACCCGATATAAAGAAAAGGTTCATATCTCTCTCCGCGGAGGGAGAAGAGTTTATTACTTTTCGATATGGCCGCCGTTGTATTTATTGTGTGTGAATAAAATTGAAAGTCGTATAAGTTTTACGGTTGGGGTAAAGTCGTGTGTTTTACGACGGGATCTGCCGTTTTCGCGGCTCTATTGAGGTGTAAATGAGTGAAAATTGAACGATATTGCGGATAATGGCCGGACTAGAGATGGACTTAGGTTATTGAGCTCTATTTTGAAAATATCGAATGTTTATTGTATATAGATTGAATTCATTATTAGCTTTGATGCTGTAGCATATAACATATAATTTTTTTTTCAATGCACTAGTGATACCAAAATGTCACTTTTTTATTATATGCCAAGTGTTATACATTGCTCCATTGATAAATTTTACATTATTTATGGACTTATCAAAAGTATGTTGAGTTTTGGAGAGCTCTGGTGTATATATGTGCATATGCCGCAATTACGTTCTGACTGTTAAACTTTAAGTTCGTACGACAAACTCGCTTGAATATTTAATAATGTAAAACTGGCTTTTGATGCAGAAAACGGGAACATTTCTCAATATGTTCTTTCGAAATTCACGAAAATGTTTCAAACACACAAACTCTTAAATAATTTGATATTACGCCATGTTACAATCATTGATTGTAAATTCAGTGAACTCCCTAGCCTTTTTAAATATATATTTTTTACATACTAATTAACAAAATAGAATTAATTCACTTCCATTAAAAAAATTGAGTTCATCCAAATTAATCATTCATAACAATTCTAAATTAACCTTCTTAAAAAAATATTTTTAAATTAGATAAAAAGAAGGCGTTTGTTAAATATAACATCGTAGCATATTGACGAGGAAACTCTGTATAAACACGATTAAAAAAATGTTATTTCATGCAAATTCAACATAATATTATTTACAGAAAACGCCTTCTTTAAAGAGGTTTCGACGTGAAAATAGAGATAAGTTGTCTCTAAAAATAGCTTTTCTTTTGGAAAAACAATTTT
>JAOXNN020000079.1:953703-987406 GCA_028571205.2 Hydropsyche betteni
ATATACATTTTTTTTATTTAGCACCTTTCAGATATGGACAAAACCTAACACTTTAATTTTGGATCGCCTATTGATTATTTTATAAAGGAGAAGCTAAACTGGTTAACCTTTGATATTCCGTCCTTTGTTAAATTATGCATCAGCGCAGTGGCTAAAAAGGAAGCGCGAACACAAAACAAATCCCATTTTAAATACGGCAGCCTAAATTTGAAATTATGAACGAATTTTGAAACTTTGGTGTAGAATCTCACTTTGCGAAATCTTTTGAGTGCGAAGGTAATTTGTTTGTTTCGTCTACTTATAAATATATTCGCATACTTTTCGGTTGAAAATCTGATAAATTTTCTATGAAACGTCAGAATTTTTATGATCATACAGGTCTTAATGAAGCTGCATTAATTATTGAAAAGTTTTGAAATATGTTTGTTATTCAAGCTACATAAACTTCAATTTCGTTATTAAAAAAAATCCACTGATATCTAGACGGAAAATCTTCTAAAAACAAAATTCATACAAATCGCAACTTGTCTCGTATGAAATTTGTTTTCCACAAAAAAAAATACAGTTTCCTCTTTTTCGGTCGACTCTCTTTTTTTACGAAGCGACGCACAAACACGGCGCTTGTATCGCAAATCTTTTTCCACATACGACTTTTTTCCTCATTTTTATATATTATTTTTTCCAGCGGGGGTCCGACACCCTTAAAATGGCGTAAAATAACCGCACAACTACCCCCACGAAGTGATTTATGAACGCTTTACGTATGCAACTGCACGAACTCGACCGGTTTTTGTTCCCGCATGGGAAACAATCTCTTTTTCCCTCTCTTTGTGTTCATACTTTACTATTTTCTCATATTTTCACCAAAATTGGCCACTCGTGTGTCGTCGAATTCGATTCTATCGAGCATAATGGCGGGAGTTCGTTCCGTTCATTGATTTAAACGGGTCTCAGATATGACACCGTTTTGTTGTGAAGAATGGTTTACTTAACGGTGAGGGTTCAATGGAATGATCTGAAAATAGTATATCAGTTGTAACTTTTTATGTTTTCGTGTTAAATTGAAATTTATTGCTTCCTAGAGCAACGCGTTACGCTCATTAACTCAAATTGTTTCCCGATATATTGAAGTTTTTCTTATAAGTGATTGATTTATTTTAATGGATGTCATTTTATGCGGATACTATCGCGTATTTTTTTATCAAACTGATTCAGTAAGTTTCTTCAAACTTATTTAATTCGAAATATATGGTAACATCTTGTTTTTCTTTTTAAGTTTTAAAGACTTCAATCTTTCTTTCACAACGGTTAGTTACATTAATAAAGTGATATTTTTTTATATTGCAAATATTTTCAAATAGCTTTTTCAAAATTATTACAAGATCATGAAAAAAATATATAATAGTCTAATCAATAGCTTCAATTTAAAATTTAACTTATTATTACGTAAAAAGCTTAATAGATATTACTTTAAATAATGAAAAATTTAAATTAATCCATGTTTATGTATGAATATTTTTATACCAATTCTTCACGTATTAATTAAGAATTTCAGATTTACAGAAAATTTATTTTACTAGTAACCCGATAATTTTTTTACTAATTACCGGCTTACCAATAAATTTATTTTTGCATGAAAACCGGAAAAATAACGTAAAACGGTTAATCGGTAACGATATACTTAGTATTAATGGATCTGTTTTTTTTTTTTGAAAATCTTTAAAATAATAAAATCGTAATTCAATTAAAATAACAAACAATACTTGAAATGTATACCGTGTTTTTATTATACCTAGTAATACTCTAGTAAGAAAGTTATTAGAAAATTATACATAATTTTTTTCATTATTTGACCCACTTTTTATTTTCTTTCGTTAAAAAATTATTCTGATCTAAAACAAAATCAAACCAACGATTTCCCAACTGATATCAAACACATTTCCATCCGAAAAATATTATATTACGAACCAACCGAACATATATAAAAAAATTGATCAACTTTCCAATTGACCCTGAAAACGTCGACGCGACACCTTCGCACTTACCTGTCGCAAACCATAAAGGGCAACCTTTCTTTGGCGAGATTTCTCTTTGGCGAAAAATTCGGTAATTTATTCCGGAGGCGGTTGAGCGGCGTTTGATGTCGACGAAGAAACACTACGTGCCGGCAAACAGCGTTTTCTGATCGAAAATGGCGCGATCCGGCTTGTGTGTGAAATGTGGCGATACATAAAGATGACGCGCCTTTCGTATAAATAATAAATGGGGGTGGTAAATATTAAATGCGCTGCGGGATGTGGGATAGTTTTCGGTGTGAATTCTTTTCGTGTTGGTGCATTGAAATGTTTTGGAGGATTTTTGCGATGGGGGGCTAAGGTGTGATTTGTAGTCGTGTGGTTTGTGTTATTAGGACTGGGGTCTAATTATTCTAGTAGTTAGTTAGTCGAGAATCAATTGGGTCAACTATCAATTATAGGTCTATTGAAGCAATTTAGAGAAAATCGATACTTCGATAATTATTTTTATGAAAAATTCAACGTATCGATTCGTTTTGTATCATTGAAATTTAAGTAAATCGGTACTAAAATTAGATAATCTTTCTGAAACTATTTCATGAAAATCATGATTTAAAAAAAAATCAATTTCGTTTTTCATCTTAAATATAACAAATTTTTCGTGAATAACGTAAGAAAAATCTATTGATCACTTCCGATCTATCATTGTTTATTAACCAATAAAAATTTTCGAAGTACATATACCCGATCTTCTTTTTACGCAGCTATACTTTCCAGAGACTATCGTGTAAAAAAATATATGATGACGATATAAAAATTGGAGATAGGTTCAATCAGTATATTTGGATAAAATTTCCATCCAAATGTACATACTTTATAAAAAATGTGTAATGTGAAAAAATTTCGCCGTGTAAAATCATCAAAAAACATCGATAATTTTTAATATTTAATTTTTTATTAGAACTTCAACATACATAATATCCCAAACTTTTCATAGATTTTTCTCTAATTATATCGATTACAAAAACAACAAAAAACATCAACTTAATCTTTCACAAAGTCCGACCTAATTTCACACAATCCAAACTAAATATTGCAGCCCCATCCATATTACGAAACTCTGCCTATTTCGACGCTTATAAATCGCACAGGGCTTCTTTTTTCGGAAAATTGGGTTTCGCACGGATAAAACGAAAGTTTCCCACGGGCCGAAATGATATCGCGCACACTCGTATAGTGCGAGGGACGCGAATATGAAATTGTGTAAATCTTTTGGCCGAAGAAAACTCCGTCTGGAAAGTTTGCGGGTTCGTGTGTGTGTGGAACAAGCAATCAAATCGTACGTGTATTTTGAGCTCGCGGAAACTTTGATGAAGTCGTATATTGTTCTTGAGCGTTGTTCGATTCGAAAATTTGCTCGGACAAACATTCTGTAAAGCGTTTACGTTATTATAATATAATAAACAAATCTATAGATTTATATAATGTGTAATTACTTCTATTTTTCGCTACTGAAATTATATCGTGGTATTATGTGAATAGGAATTAATTAGTACGTTGTTCCGTTATTGTTTTTGTTAAACTCGACCAATTGGCTTTACAGCGAAAAGCCCGTTATTTCGCGAAATTAATTTGGCATGTATACTAACTGTTGTGTCAATTAATTTACGTAAAAAACAAACTAAATATATTTTTCAATAATACCCTTTGCGCGGTTTGTATTATTTAAATATTCGGGGTGATGTTTGAAGCTTTATTTTTTATGTAATTTATGTTGTGTAATTAGACAAAAACTGAACAGTTCCCAAATGGGACTCTTGGTGAGTAATAGGTTCAAATCTAATTAACTGAAGATTTCCAAATTCAAGGGTGTGTCCCTCTGGAGAATCACAAAACTATTTCACTTTAATGAAAACAGTATACAGAAACATTTTAATTAGAATATTCAAAAGTAACTGAACTGAAAATAAACATCCACTCACGTTGTGTGAAATAGCGATTCATAAACCTCTTTTTTAATTTTATCCTCATACGTTTCGCACGCAACGAACAAAAACGAATACGATTTTCCGCATTGTTTACGTATATTTTTCGCATTTTGAGTCTCGTTGCGATTTCGATAGAATCCCTTGCGATTTTTTGAATTCACTCTTTTAAGTTGGAAATTACCTGAATTTCTGGCAGACACGTTCCCTGAGGTGTCACGCCTGCGAACGTGAAGGAAGCTTTGTCATCTTAAATTGTAATCCGTTTCGCTTAAATACCCACGATAACTGAACGAGAATTTTACAAAAATAAAAGACCTTCAATGGCACTTTTAAAATAATATATAAGCTTTTATTTTACTCATTTTCTTCGTTGCGATCCGATTGAAATGTGTGCCGGTGAACTTTTACCGTTTCATGCGCACGAACAGGTTTTCTCGTTTGAAGTTGGAGCTCGTAATAAATTTATTAATATATATAATATTATCATCGCATGAAGTCTATAATATAAATAATATGCATTGCATTTTACAGTTTTTACATTTTGAATTTAACCTTTTAAATTTGAAATTTGAAATATTTCATTGATTACTATAATATCATAATATGTGTAAATTCAAGGCATTCATATAATTGATTTAGACATATTATGACTAAATGATATACATATCTCAACATAAATCTCACAATTTAAGATTAAACCGTCGTTATTTTTAAAATTCGGGGAGAATAAAACTCTCTCCCCCCCCCCTCCTCTCTGACTGCGGCCATGCGACTGTCTTAATAATACTTTCCGGTGGTTGAATTTGAAAATTAAAAGGTTTAATTTTAAGTTTAAGAGATTGAATTCAAAGTGCAAAAACTGTAAAAGCTTTTTTGATCCATGATCAAGAACATATTTGATGAAAAAGTGTTTTTTTCAAATATTGAAATCATATCTTACTAAATAGTGTCATTTTTATAAAGTTTACAATTATGTCTATTGATTGGCCTCAAAAAAATCCAATAGCTTTCACTTAACAGTAATCAGTATTCAATAAAAACAAAATTCCCATGAATATTTAACGAAAAATTGTTTCGAATAAATTTAATATTAAAAAACATTCAAATTAAAAATTCTTTTAATAAACGACCGAATACCACAAATTTTATTCGATACAAAAAAGCGATCAATCCTAACGATTCGTTCAAAAGAAACTCACAACCTCCAAATCCTCAAATCTCAAAACAACAACATTTCCCTCTCAAAACTGATTTCAATACCAAAAAGTCAACTCCCCCCCCTCCGCTCACATTCAGATCAGTTTATTTACCTTTTTTTATGAATGCCACGGGGAAAGGCACAACCAATCACGTTTTATTGCCTACAAAGGGCACGCCACACATTAGCAGCCTTCCAGGGCCGCTCAAGCGGCGGCCCGCGAGCGGCCCGCGGGCCCCCATAACGACACCCCTGACCGCTCGCTAATTGCCGCTTCGGCCTTTTTCATTATGTTTACGAGCGGGCAGCACATCCTCTCGCTAAGTCACTACGCTTACATTACGCAACGTTTTTATAACGGTTCGTAAATTCGCGTGATTTTTTTTAGATGAATTTTCGCTTGTTCGTTATGCCGGTAATTTGTCGGTTTGTGTTCGGGGAATGTTTCTTTTTTTGTGTCGATTGATGGTTTTGGTGTTGTTCGGATGGATTCCAATGTGGTTTTGTTTTGATGTTGTTGTCTTTGTTGGATTTGACTGTTTTTGTGAAAGATTTGTTGTGATTCGTCGATTTAGTCGATTGTCAGTCTTAAGGGGGCAGACCTAGTTGGAACGTTCATAAAAAGCTCTCGTTTAGGAATTTTTTTTGGCCATACATTAGATTAATAAATAAAAAATGTTTTGCCGCATGAAACGTAATATATGTATTTCAAGAAGATATCACAATTTTTTTTTATTACAAAATATTTAGAAATACAAGAGATACAGCAAACTTACGAAGGATCCAAAAAAAAAAGGTTTTTTGTGGTGATCACTGCAGCTTATCACTGGATCATCTTTATATAAATGTTAAGGAATTGCTGTAAAGTTATGAAACATGATAAATCACAGTACTTTTAAATTTAATTGAATTGATAATTTTCAGTAATTAAATTCAAACGTGGACAAATGTAAAAATGATATTCATTAAAAACCACATTTCGTTAATTTTGAAATTCAAAATATTATAAAACTTCCTGAATTAATTTATATTATACATGTATATTAAGTTAACACATCCTCATCTCAAGTATTTACGTAGTAACATTAAAATTTAAAGGAAAAGCGTATGTTGTTTAAAATAATTATACTCAGTTTTTGTTGTTAATAATTTGTTCGTAACTATGTTTGTTGTCTAGTTGTATTTTTGTTTTTCATTATGTTTGTTTAGCAAAATTTTGTTTAATACGGCTTCATGGTCTAACAGACATAACAAACTAAGTCAAATAATTTTGTTTCAACATTCATACAAAAGTTTCGAAAATGCATGATAAAACATCACGTGGAATTATCAAGGCTCCGCTGAATAAATTACACGTGTTTCCGAATAATTTCAATAATTAATTACTTCAAAGAACATTTAAATCTACCTACTGTTTAAAATTTAACAACGAGCCTTAAAATTACAATATCCATCAACAAGCTCACAACTAATCAACCAAACAGCAACCTCGAACCGAACTCAACCACTCAACACCAAACACCACATCCCATCTTCACATACTTCAACTTTTAAGCACCTGCAATATTTTCAGTAATACTTTTCAACAATCTCGAACTGAATAATGTTGCAATGTCACGGCTGCTTGTTTCGTATCGACCTAGTTGCTTCACGCGTTAATTAACCGCCACACCTTGAGCGAAATCAATTAATGGCGGCGCGTACTATTACGTCTATTAATTCGAGTTCGGCGCCTAATTGAAAGCGTTTTCGAATTGGAGTGTGTTCGATTTATAATCAAGAATGAAAATTATTACTCCGGCGACGAATTGTTGGTAATTGTTCGATCGGAGAACGCTCGAATTTGAGACGTATTGATAAATAATTTCGGCATGGATTATATATTTATGTATTGCTTAACAGGATCATTTTAATACCAATTGGAAATGTTTTGAAGAAAGTTGAATTAAATTTTATTAAATAAGGCACATTCAGGTCGTCTATTGTTTGAAAATAGATAAAATATTTAGAAATCAAATCGCAACGCTCTAGTATAAATGAAAATGTATTTAATATTTGTATGAATAAAATAAAAATATTTTTTCGCTTTCGCACCTATCTTAGGCCTCACGGTATCATATAAATCTTAAATCATCATTGAAATTATGCGCATAGCAATTCCCGGCCGTTTCTTTCAGAAGCAATCTTTCAAAACGAACTACAGGAACGATTTCTTCTAATTTACGACTTCGAAGCGTAATTTTCGCTTGACCCTCATACGCAATTTTTTATATATTTCTGACGTGTAATAAAACTATCATATGCTGTAATGTTGCGCATATAAAGGCAGAGGCGTATTGAAAAACGTAACGGGGGATCCCATTATATAACATAACAGTTTTTCATAACAAAAAAAACATTTTTTTAGAATATATGCACTTTGAACGATGATCGTATTCGAAAAAAAAAATAATAAAACGATCGATTTCGATGCGTAATGTTCACGTACGAAAATCCGGGATTTGATCCTGAAGATTTCCCCCTAATCGAGATTTCCTCAACATTTATCTGCGGCGATATCATTCAACTTACGCCACTGCTTTCGAATTTCACTTCCCGCCCACATTCCCGGCACGTATTCCGCGAGTATAATTTACGATAATAAAAATCCTCACGGCGGTCGTAGATAAGTACGAGTGTGGAACGAGCTTTATTTCTCGTAAGATTACGCCCACACCACGCCGGCGCTACATTCGCGTAAGTGTTCCGCAAAATGTTCGGCCTGTAACAACAATAATATGGCCTGCGTTTCTAATGACTGAACAAATATTTTCGCAATAATGGCGGCTGTGCCCCGGCTCACGTACGCCGCCATAGTAAAAGATAATATTTGTCTCTTAATTGGAGATACTTCGCGGGTGCAAATATTTCTTTTGGCGCCAAAACCGAATTCGCATTCGTCGTGCGAAGAAAGATAAGGTGGTTTGATCGATGTTGAGGTTCCGTTTTGGGTTTTTTTCGGATCACTTCATCCATACGATGGAGTGTTTGTATTTAAAAATGTGCCCCAATTTTGAATGATTAATCAAAAGTATCTTATATTTTTTTAGTATCATCATTTTAAACATCCTTCACAAATTTTATTAAAGAATAATGTCTTTCTTATATTTCATTAAAATTTTACATAGCAATAAGAAATAATTTTGGGTATAAAAACCATCCTTACAAAATGGTACTTAAATAAAAATTTATTGGCCAAACTACTTTGATAAAGAATCATAATCGATTCAACAATACTAAATCTTTGATTTTCATATTAATACATCAAAAAAATATAATCTATCACCTTTATATACGTTGAACGAGCGTTTAAAGATTAAAGTATACAAAAACAAAAATCTTGGCAGAGTCGAGTCAAATTTTTCATTGTCCTTCGGTCGGTTTCTCCTTTATGCGACCCAAATTCCCAAGACGTTTAAGGAATTCCAGCTAAGGTCATAAACGGGATAAGAAAATGTATTCGGAGGTCAGATATTCGCCGGAAGGCTATGGAGAAGATGAATCCTGGGCATCGCAACGGAAAACCATTTCAGGTACGCCTAACTAATATACTTTATAATGTACAGAGTGGATTGAAGGCTTAACATCAATTCAATTTAATCAAATTACTCAATAAAACATGAATATTTTCATTAGATTTATGTATAAATTAAATATTATTTTAGATTCCAAAGTCAATTAAAATCAAGAATAATCTTTGCATACATATTTGATCCATTCTGTAAATAATACATACAACAGCGAAGCTTCCAGTCTACGCTATGGAAAGCTCCTGTATCGTTCTAAAACCGACCGACGATTATGAATACTGACTGAAAATTAACTTTGCGAAATATTTACGCAATTTCGCGAAATAACAACCGCGGCTTGTCGCGCTTTAACAGCTACAGACACGAGAGAAAATTTCTCTAGGCATACGCAACCTGCAGGAATTTTCATATACCCGAATAGGTAACCCAGTTACTTTGTATAATATTATAATAACTGTATTTGAAGTTTAGCTTTATCGAGTCGCGCTGTGTAAACGAAAACGTAATGGATTCCGAACTCGATGCACACATCGTACGAAATTAAGAACGAAGTGTAGGATATTTGTATTTTAATTAATTTTGGAACTTATCTTTTGAAATATAATACATCTAATTCTTTTTGAATATGATCCCGAAATACCACGGTTGAAAAAATAATAACCGGCTATTTTTTAATACTGTTTTTTTTTCATATTAACACGATATAAAAATAATTGCACTATTCATATACAATTATGGTTATTAAATGAAAAAAAGCTTTATGTTTTTTTATTTCACTTGGTGAAATTTTTCCACGATAGATGTTTTTTATAAAGTATATTTGGATGAAAATTCGATGCAAATATACTGATGAATCGATCTCCAATATTTTTAATATGTTTATCATCCTTTTTTCTAACAGGAGTCTCTGGAACGTATCCCTTGTATAAAAAACCATTGGGTGTATTTTGGAAATTCGGTGATTTAATTAAATTCAATATCAGAATGACTTATGAATTTATTCAATTTTGATTGCACTCTATTTTCATTCTATTCCATGTTTCAGATAATTTGACGAAAATATAATTTAGCAATCAACAACATTAATTCATTTTCACTAACTCCAATATTCGATCCAAGTCTCATTCTCAGAACCACTCATTTATAATCGAACAAACTCGACTCAAAATTAACGACACAACTTCGATGCAAGATTAAAAAAAAAAACTTTTCTGCATCAATCCGCCGAACCAGCAAAAAACTTTCCCCAGAAACCGACAACTTAAAATCCAGATAACAACTAAGCATATCAAATTTTCCGAAAACACCCTCACTTGCAAAGATCCACATCATAAATTACGCGCAGATAATCGCGCGGCGGCGAGACGAGCAAGCCGCAAATTAACGCCCAGAAACGACCCGAAACTTTACATCGGTATCATTTTTTTTTCAAAAAATTCAAAAACGAGATAATTTCGAAAAGAAGCCTCCGCAGATTTAAAAGTTTTCCCTCGTATCGCCGGATATGTCCGCGGGCTACGGCGCGGGCATAAATCACGCGGAAATGGGCTTTCGCTGTACAACAGTGTCCGTGTCTAATTAATTCTTGCGGTGCACATTTTTAAGCCTACCAGATACCGACGAGATGAGGTGGAAAATTCTCGTTCAGGGCACATACTTTCGTTTTTTTTTTTTTTTGTCTCGTGGGAAATGGAAGGGAAGGATTTGCGAGGCATTCGAAAGATGCAATGTTTTAATATTTTGGAATTTACATTGTTTTTTTTATGATTTTGATTCAATGAATTATGTATATAAACTGTACTAATAAATATCCCTTGGGATGTTTTCGGAGCTATTTGATTATTTTATCGTAGTTTTTTTATTTTAAAATTTCATCACACGGTATAAAAATTCATTCAATTTGAGAGATTTAATTTGAAAATTTTCAGCGACAGAAGTGCGCCATACAACTTTGCACAACTGCTGAAACGATGGACTTTTTAAAGTGAGTTCTACTTAGCTTAATTGGAACACTATGCGGCACCGCACTTTCATCGGTCCAGCAATATTCACCATATAATACCTACATACTTTCATACTTTTATTTCGATGAGGAAATTGTCTCAATTTTCACTCGATTTACCTCTTCAAAAACCCATTCTTCTGTACGAAAATTAGTTACTCGTAGAACATTTAAATAATTTCCCACTAATCGACCAATTTTACATTTGTACGATTGATATGAAAATGTAGTTTATTTTATATTTCGATATTGATGAACTTTATCAATTACTTAGTTTCAGCCAGTGCCAAATCATTATTAGTTTACTGAAAAAAAAAACATATATCTTAAACGCACTTAATCAAAATGTCGAATACGTGGAAATGAAAATTTCTAAAGTACAATTTCAGGCAGAAAATACTACGAGGTGCACGTTTAAGAGTCAACGTTCATACGTTTGTTTAACATTCGATAATTCCATCAGTCGCTCGGAGCCTGTGGGAAATCAGCGGGCAAGTTTCAGCCTTTCAGACGACTCGATCTCAAAAATAAGAGAATTTTCACGGAAAAGTTACCACCGTCTCTGAATTCTTGATGCCGCCCCCCTTTCAGATCCCCAAGTTAATCTATCAAGCGGCGCCTCGAGTAAAAATAACATCCTGAAAAATAGGGTAAAAATATATATGAAACTGAACGAAAAAACCTGCGTTCGTCTAATTATTTTCTTCTCAAGGGTAGTATCAGATAAATCCTTTAAAATATAACAGAATCTTTTTCGTATGGACAAAAAGGGGGACTATATTAATTTAGTATTCTTTTAATTTTAAGTCAGATTGTATGCTTTTTTGTTATTAAATTATTGATGTATACAATATTCAGATTTTGTTTCAGTCCATGAAACACGTTGCAAAAATATTTAATTGAATATAAAATTTCTACATAACACACTGTAGTATATCATTAAATTAATTAAAAATTTAAAAAAATATATTATCAGTATTCACATTTAGTTCATCATAACTATCATTATATTAACCACGAAATTAGCTAAACTCCCTCAGATTACGTGCGTATGGAAACGCAATAATTTTCGGTCGGCGGCACATTTTCAGCGCGATAAATTATTCGCGTACATTGTGTCTAGTTATTTATTAACAAAAATTATGACGGTGGCTGAATTTATTGCCGGCAGTGGAGGCGACACGTTGTTTGCAGCTGAAAAATATGCAGGACATATGTCGTACTTTCACGAAATTCACACACCCGACACACTACTGTGTACACAATTATCGCGCAGAGCAAACTAGAACCACGAGTTTCCATTTGAAAAATCGACTTGTATTGACTTTTAATTACGTCACTCGTAATTGCAGAATTCTCATGTGCTAGCTAGCATTTTCTGAACGATTTAGCACACAGAAACCGGGGGGTGTACGTCGACTGGCTTCACGAGTCGTTTGAAAGCAACCTCGTCATACGAATCTCGTTTGTAGAATATTCTCTTCGGATATACGGATAAATTTCATGAAGTTGAATGAGACCCGGAAATCTCTCCATAATCGAGGGATTCCTGTGGCAATTTATCTTCCCGTGGACTAACTTCGAGCGCTCGTTTAATACTCTTTCCCACCAGAAGCTTCATATTATTGGAGTATAAAATGCCCGCGATAGATAGATAGTCTTCAATTTATAAGGTGATTTAGTTCAGTGAAAAAAAAAGTAGTTGGACGTTGATTAATTAATTGGATAGATACAGACTGCAGCCGTTGCTAGTAAGTTTTTCATTATTAAAATATTTATAATAAACTGGCGTCTGTCTCGTCATCTTTTATTAAAAATCTACCGTTTTGAATCTTAATAGGTATATATATTTTTTTCATATTTCACTCAATTTGTATAACAACAAATATTTTTTTTATATTAAAACATGTTTCAAACTAATATTATATATAATAGATATGAAATAAATCAAAACAGAAAATAAATATGAGGTTTTACAAAAGTTTCCTCAAAGACTTAAAAATATTATAGGTCATGTTATTTGGAACATTTTAAACCAAACACACCTTAGTCCAAAGTATCATAGTTATTATTATTATTATTTAGATTTTTAAGAAAAAAATCAAAATTACGCACTTTAAACACCAATTACCATGACATAATCTATTACCTCTTTAAATCTATTGGGAGACTTTTGTGACTTTATAATAATTTTTTTAATACTGATTCGTAAAAATAAATTTCATATAACTTAAAAAAATAATAATTAACTCGTATTCGATATATATTTTTCCTCCAGAAAAAATCTTAAACATTCAAAGTATCAAAAACTCAACAGCTCAAATCGATCGCGGACAAACAATAAAATTCGACTCTGACGCCATTTTGTCCTTACGCACTCGCCCCGCCATAATTCCCTCCATAGAACGTTAAACAATGAATTTGTCCCGCTGAAATATTTATTTCGGCGGAGAGGCGTTATAAGAAGAGAGAGGACTATTCAATTTAAGATCGCCATTATTTTAATTCGTACTATTGTTCGGGACGGGCGTTTGTCGGAATTCTGAAAACGTTCGCGCGGGTCGAGAAATTCACTTTTGGCGCCGTAACAATTCGCCGCGTCGTCGGATTCGCGAAATTAAACCGTCTTAAAAATTTTAACAATGATAACATTTCGTATTCATATTATGACGGCCGCCGCCTCTTAATGGATTCGGTGCCAAATTTACCGAGCTTCGCGTTGAATTCGCGCCGTACATTAACTAAGATGCTTGCGTTTTCAAAATGTTTTAAATTATTTAAAGCGTATAATTAATTGAATTGTTCATAAATTACGGTGCTATTATATGTCTGCTTTTCGTTTAAAATAACTTAAACGTCACCGTTTGTTAAGATAAATATTTATAATTTAAATTTTCCGCTCATAATTAATGAGTCATTGTTCAAACTCAAAAATATCATTTAAACCAGTAGTCGGAAACCTACTACCCGCGGGTAATCGAACTGCTCACTATGACGTTTTGAGTGCCCACCAAGAATATGTGATATTTTATTTTAATTTTAAATATCATATTTTTACTTCAAAATATCATATTTTCTTGGTGGGTAATTCAAAAAATCGTAGTGAGCAGTTCAATTACCCTCGGGTAGTAGGTTGTCGACCATTAATTTAAACTATATTCATCGCATTTTATAATCTGAATATTTATTTAATTCATTCATGAAAGTATAAAAACTCCAAAAATAACACATTTTTTAACTATGAGCATTTTATTATACATCCAACCTTCTTTCACGAGGGATACGTTCCAGAGACTATCGTGAAAAAAAACTGTTCAAAAAAATGTATGGTGGTCATACAAAAATTGGAGATAAGTTCCATCAGTATATTTAAATAAAACTTCTATCCAAATGTACTTTTATAAAAATGCGTAATATGAAAAATTTTGGTCATGTAAAATCGTCAATTTTTTTTTATTTAATATGATAACTATATGTATGTTAATTATCAAAGTATACTGGCCGAATTTTATCATTATGGCATAATGATACTTTTTTATATACCATATTAATGTGAAAAAAAGTGTATAAAAAAATAGGTTCTTCTTCCTTAAACCGTGTAAAAAGAGGATTGGGTGTATTTAAAATATACAAGTTTTTAGCAATAATGATTTTGTAATATACGAGAATTTTCACTTTTACTATTTCAAAAAAAATATTATTTCACTTTAAAGTTTTATTTATATATTATTATTGTTGTTATTATTATTATTATTGTTGTTGTTGTTATTATTATTATTATTATTATTGTTGTTATTATTATTATTATTATTATTACACGTGGTCCCTTTAAAAACTTAAAAATAGCGGTGCTACAAGGTTTCAGGTTGAACTAAATTTTTTTTCTTAACCTAACCTAACCTAATTCCTAGATGTTAATTTAGGTTAGGTTAGAAACTCTATTTAACACCTAGGGCGTCTATGGATTAGGTTGGATTAGGTAAGGTGAGGTTAGGAAAACAAAATTCAGTTCAATCTGAAACCTAGCGTAGTAGTAGTACCAAAATTCTATCCAACATCTAAAAAATATCTCTAATAGCAAACATCGCTTATTTCTCGGACACAACACAAGAAACACACGAGCAACCACCGCTAAAACTCATCCGCCCAACCCCCAACCGACAACCCCAAAATAAATAAATAAAAAACCCAACAAGAAGACACCACCCACCCGCGCCCCCCCAACAACATCCGCGACCCGCGCTCGAGCACACATTTGCAGGCGATGCACCGCAACCCGAAAACAATGGCGCCGGCCCGCGAACGCAACAATGGCCGGCGCGTTGCCGTGAAGACCCCGCCCCTGGAACACCGCCACAAAGGCTCCAGGGGTGGATGCGGGACGTGCGCGCCGACGGAAATTTATGTCGGCCCGAAGACGGTTCTCTTCGTATTAATCGTCGCGGAATCCGCGGAACGCTAACCCGCGTCACTTTTGTGCCGCCGCCGAGCTTTGTATAGTGTAACCGCGGGTGTGTGTGTGTTTTGATGTTCCGGTATGAATTTAATGGTCGTGGAGGTCGGATGCCGAAGAATGTTTATTGGTGTGCTTGGTTTTAATGGATGTCGGGGCGGTTTTTTGGGGGTTTGTTTCTTGGGAGATGGTTTATGGCGGTTTCGGTGGGGCGGTCGGTTTTTGGGTTGCGATCGTTTTATGATTTTTTGTGTACAAATGACAAAATATTTAGTGGATCGTATTTGGTAGTGTGATAGTAGAATTACTGAATTATAAAATTGTCATTATAATACAAAATCTATTTACGACTAGTAGTATCCGACGTTGCTCGGGACTTAAATTTTAAACCAAATTATTTTTTCAATTTAATTTTTACGGACCGTCCCGTTTTGGGTTCTGGCAAATATGGTCATCCTATTTTAATGATACAAAAAACCTTTTTGACAAAAAAAAAATTTATTTTATATAGGTGGGGAAACATTTTTTGCGGACCGTCCGGTTTTGGGTTCCGGGAAATATGGTCACCCTATTTTAATGGTGCTAAAAACATTTTCCACAAGAAATACATATACATGTCAATTTTCATGGTGATCGGTCGAACGGTGTTGAAGTGAAACGGCAAGCAACAAACTGACAAATATATATATAAATACAAACATCCATTTTTATATATATAGATTATTGATAGAAGTGTGATTTTTTTTTTTTGGTATCGTATTGTAAAAGGTCATTTTTGAAAATTTTGCAAAAAAAAATACATACTATTGGAAAAATCCAATTTTTTTTTCATGCGATATTTTTTGTTTCAGTTATTAATCGAATTCTAATATAGTTTAAAACGCAAATATAGTTTAATTTTATATTCAATTCCTAAGATGAGCAAATATGTAAAATCATAGTGTGTATACTTCGTTAATATCAACCCTAAACCAGCCATGTCCAACGCAATCAATTAATTAATCAATTTCGAACACTCCACACACCACAAACACAACCACCACACATCCATCCATACATTTTCCACCGTCCAACCAAAAATCTCAAAAACACGAACTGCCCAATCCACAAACGATCCAATCGAAAAACGTCGTCAACCGACCCCCAAGCACGCGAAAACAATCCAATTCAATCGGATTCCGCAAATCCGTTCACGGAACTTCGAATGGGTAGTCGACATTCGACGCCTCATATGGCGACGCCATCAATCTCGGCTTCCATCTTTGATTTGACGTCGATTAACAGTCTTAGCCCCGCGCCGCGTGCCCCTCGCCCTCGGGGCGTTGAAAGCCTCAATTAAATCCCAGTTTCCACGTCTCGAATTGTATAAATGGGCTAACACTCGTGCCCGCCGAAATCCTCTGAGATTAATACGACACTCTCGTATCGGGTGGCCTTTATTAATGTGACGTGATTGGTTCGAAATTTTCTTCGGATTATCGTATTTATGTTATAATTTTTTTTTTCTTGAAATCGTAAAGAATGAAACTTATAAAAAATTATTGAATTTATATTTGGTTGAAATCGTTCTTTAAATCTTGACCGTGCTACACTTTTCTTACAGATGTGCATTAAAAGACATAGATTGTACCTTAAAATTAATTACTTGTAAATTAGAATAATATACGATTTGTATTATTTCTAATGAATTAAAGAATCTCTTATTGAGCACCATTTGATTTGTAGTGTACAATGATAATTTTTTTTGTGCATTATAAAGTATTAAAAAATATGAAAAGAACAATAGAAAAAATAGTTTGTGTATTAAAAAGATCGAGAGGTGAAAACGTCACCAGAGTAAAGTCTTCCCTCACGGGCAATACAATACAACTGTCAACTATTAACGTTTCTTTTTGTTAAAATTTTAATTTAATTTAATTTAAATCACATTTCAACAATTTTATCCAATTTAATTTCGATGTTTCGGTGGTGTTTCGCCCTGATTGCGTTTGCAGCATTGTCAATCCTTCATTGATCCTTTACATTCATTCTAATGCACGTTTTATTCGTTTTAAATTACAGATACATTTTCAATGATCAAAATATTTTACCAATACACACATTTCCATGCTCATACAAAATGCGCACATCATATTTTCAATGCACACTATTTTTATTGAAAACTCAACTTTAATACACATTTATTTAATTTAACCCCCGTTTAAATTGTTCCCATTCCTTAACTTCGGTGATCATTACATTCAATCAATTCAACCATTTACTATTCACCAATGACATACTATACTATTGATGGATCAATTGTAAGTGATCGTATCGCACACTACCGTCGCTCAACTACTGCACTTTGATCTCAATAGAACAAGATTCGACATATCGGTCAATCGACATTTCGCACATTGCTTCGCTTTGAAAAGACAGTCACGCACGAACCAGACACAAGCGATATCTCAATATTCAACACCTTCCACATATTCAGAACTATCGAAATTCGGGGCCATTTTTCAGGCACGCCTTTCGTTTCGGCTTTCGTGCCCCTTATTGACAAACGCCAATGAATTATTCGAGGAATGTGTGCGTAACGGCGCCGCCGCAGATTAATAGAGTTGTTGGCCCGAAGGCAAAACACTTTAATTAAACATGGAAACGTACGTGTGCGGGAACGCGAACTCCGCCATGGAAAATATCGCCGCATATTGCCGCTGAATATTTCAGGCGGGCGTCGGAAAATCGTCAAAGATTGACGATCGCCGCCATCGGAAAAGCGCCGAGGAAAATCGCTTTAAGTTCAATCAAATTTAATGACGGGCGTGTGGTATCAGTGTAAATCTTGGATTTGTTTTGTGTGCGTTTGAAATTTGCGTTTTATGGGAAAAATCAATTTTTTTTATTTTATTATGATATGTCCCATTATCGATACAACTTGGGCTGACGCGATATGGTTTGATATAATCTGTCACATCAGCTGATGAAACCTTATCCTGTGATGGATAACTAACAGATTGCTAACAATGATGATAATGATGATTAACATATGCAGCTTATCTATTGTAAGACAAAGCCTATTTCGTAACCTATACCCAATTTTTATATGATCACTATACATTTTTTAAACGATAGTCTTTAAAACGTATCCCTCGTATAAAAAAACGATTAAATGTACCTTACAATGGTTGAATTTGTAGTGTAAAACCTATATCTACTACAAAGCAACAAATTGAAGTTAACTCTAGATTCATTCAAGTATTAAAAACTTAACTGGACCAATTTTAACTATCACGATTCGAGATATTTAAACATTTCTTTCGAAAAACGAAACTATCAACAGCGAAAATGGTTATGATAACGTCACATTTTCGCGCGACTCGATTCCGACCTACTTTTCCCTAGGACCCGCAAAAAGTCAAAATCGCATCACGGGTTCCTAAGAGGGGCCAATTTTCCCCGCAATTTATACCAACACAGCAAGTCGACAATGCGTGTATCGGCGTCCCGATTGACCGCGCGCGATTTTCATATTCGACCCGGCGAATTTTCCTTTGTGCCGGAAAATTCCCGCACCTTTTCCCGGCCGGGGTCCCTCCTTGGAGAATTATGCAAAAAAATAGCCAGTTTGCTTTAAGAGACCACTTATTCTCGGGCATCTTGCTCACTCCGACGGCTCCCAGAGGCGATCGTAAAAATCTCCTCGGTGGATTGATCTGACCGTGAGTCAGGTTTTCGGGTAGCATGAACGACCGTATAATTTCGAAATTACGAGATCAAGCGCGGTTTTTCCTTATTTTTTTCGAGTGGGTAGAAAAGGCGATGGCGGTTTTTTGCGCGGCGATCTAGACCGGTGATAATTTTACGACTAGTTCGTTAGCACGTTTCGAGTATAAAATTTAAATAATATAAAGTGCGGCGTTTTCAGCGGTGATTAATTAAAATATATATGAACGTTTTAGATAAGTGGAGTGTGAGCTTTTTGTATTACAAAAGCGTTCTGTGAGGTAAAATTTCGTCGGGCTGATATGCGGGAAAAGGTGCAGTTTTAAAACGTCGCTAATGAATGTGAACTACTCTGTCTATTTTTTACTGAGACAAATGAAATTATTTTTCATCGTTATGTTTTAAAATAAATAAAGTATAGAATTTTTTTTCATGTTTTCTAATATCGAAAATCTAGTTTTTGACAATTATTTAACTACTTCAAGAAAATTCATATAAATTTTTCACTTATTAGTCATTTAAATATAAAATTATAAATATTTTCAATAGATTTTATGACAAACGGTTGTTCACTTCATATTGGACGATTTAAACATATAATTGGACTTTTACTCATTAAATTCAATTAAAGTAAATTATTAATATAATATCACCATCGTCAAAGTAATCAATGATATTCATATTTTTTATAATAATAATAACAATAATGACATTATTATTATTATTATTATTACTTTGACGATTGTGATATTATATTAATAATTTACTTTAATTGAATTTAATGAGTAAAACGTCCAATTAGATGTGTGAAACATCAAAGTTGAGTTTAGACATCCAATTTGAAGTGTAAAATCTGTGCAAAAACATCGATAATTACCACTTCATCTCAAAAAAAAACGCATCAATCAAAAATCTATTATCCGTCCCAGATTAATCACAAAAAGCACATCGAAATACTCTTCGGGATCGCTTTTTCAATTTTCCTTCGAGTTTGCGAATCGTTTGGACACCGAGAGACTGTGCAAAAACGTAGCAGAAAATAATGGAGCGGCGCCGCGAGGGCAAACGGATTAAATTATGGCCGACATTTGTCACGGGCCCAACTGTCAAAAATATATGCTCCGGCCCTGGCCGCCGAACGTTTCACTTCTACGGATTTGTGTGTGCATGTGTGTGTGTGTGTGTTTGTGTGTCCGTTATGTTGCTCTCTTCGAGGGCCGGCTCTCGTGAATTATGTATTTTATTTATTTTTTGTTTTATTTTGACGGGAGCATCAACAAAAACGGCCGTCTCGAGCGTGTCGTTAGAAGCGAACGGGTTGAGAACAGGGTCGTATTCTGTGGTGTTTGAATTTTAAGGGTGCGATTTGAATGGGTTTTTACATTTTCTAAATTTAAAAAATAAATAAATATATAATATATTTTTATTTTAAAAATAATATAAATAATTTAATTTTCCATCTCTGAAAATTATCTGTATCGCTAAATATATAACGGAAAAAAAATTAGGACTTCTTATGTTATCGAATAAGTTATCTTATGAGCACATAAAATAATTCAACACTAAACTTTATCGAATACGATCATTTCTCAGACCATCGACATTAACCGACAATTGACTCGGTTTGTAAATAGATATGATCACATATAGTTGACCTAAAATCATTTATAGAAAAGATTTTCAGTACTAAGCTTCTCAAGAATAACCTGCTTCTTATCACTTTATAGTGAGCACACGCGATAAGAATATTTTCCAAACTTGCAATAATATATGGGAAAAGCCTTTTCTCTCAATATAGATTATATAATTCCTAAAATAGTTAAAATAAATTATATACATAATAAAATCAATGGATAATAATTTAAAGATCCGTTCATGTAATAAAACATAGTTACGATAAACAAAAAGGTGCCAATTAAACTGCTCATTAGAACTACCCCTAAACAACCCAAATAATCGACATTATCACAGAAATTACCAAATTTCATCAATATTTTGAACCGAAAACTCAGCAAAAAAATCCCAATCAATCCAACATACAAACAAAAGGCTCAATCAGTACACACACTTCCAAAAAAATACACATTTTCCATTCAGCCTACACACACACCCCGAGGGAGAAATTTCGCAAATTCACCACTGGTTGCGGGTCGCGGTATAATTTCCGGGCGCTGAAAACGCGACCGCCTGGACTCGGGGTCCTGAAAGCAAATTGCGAAGGGACCTGAATCGTATCAATTAACCTTTTAGCCGCCGAAGCTTTTCAGGCTCTTGAAGAGCGAAACGCATTTAAATTTCGGCTCGATTATGCGGAGGCGTGGCTGCTAATGTGTCCTCTCTTTGGTCGGTTTTTACTTTTGGTTTCGTGTGTGTTTTTGTCTCTCGAATTAAAACCGTTTCGTATTATAGGGTTGTTGAAGTTTGGTGTTTTGAATGGTTTTGGCTGTCGGTGTTGGCGCAAGGTCACTGATTTCGTAGAGTGGACTCTATAAATATACACGACTTCTATTAGTTTTTTTTTATTATACAAAAAACCATTTCATTAGACGTTATAGAGTTTTTTCTATGAGATAATAATTTTCAATTTAAAATTTTTACGAATTATCAAAATAAAATATATTTCTTCGAACTGCTGAATATTTTATATATTTTACTTACCACTCAATACATAATTCATTTAAACGTGTTTATCATTTATTTTCTCTTATAAACAAATAATTTTAACCCCACATGTACATACTGACTAATGATTACTAACCTTTACTGTAATTATCTAACCAAAATATGAATTGTTTATGAATAAAAACTTAATTAGTAATATATTGTATATATAAAGTTTAGATCAAGCTTATTTAAATTTCATATTGCAAATTGATTACTTTGCATTATTGAATATTGAAATACGTTTGTATAGTCATGAACTTTGCGTAACAAGTTTTGTAACGTTGTGTAATCGTTTTTGCATATTCGATTCAATTTCGTGTGCACAAAATGGTTAAAATCCTTTGAACATATTAATTAAATCAATATAGTATTCCGAGTAAGGCTTTTACGGTCGTGAATACTTAATAATCCGGAAAATTTTCACCACCTACGGAAACTGCGCTTAATTCTCGGGATACTAAAGGTTTCGGAGGCTTTGCATATAAAATTTCCTATGCAAATTATCACAATGAAATTTTCTAATTTTTACCCCTCGATTTGAATTGAATTAATTAAATTTTATTAACACTTCCGATACTCGTCTCGAACATATAAACGACGCTAACTAAACTAAATGGACCTACGCAGTACATAACAGAAACGGAAGTTAATTAAGGCGAGGAAATCCCATGATGATATACTACCATTATTATATCAAAAGCCCATCTAATTGGTGAATGGTAGCGAGTTATGTACACTCGAAAATACATGAAGGTTTTATTTTCGTGGCGTACGATCGACAGAAAAAAAACCGAGCGGATAAGTATCGTTTTCCACTCGACGGAAAGCCGATTGTCAATCCGAGTAGAAAACGAATCTACCAATTATGTTTGTGACCTTAGTATGATTTGACTCATCCCCCATTTATATGGGATTAATTCGACGTGGGTCACAAAAATCGCTGAATTGCAATAGCTGAAAAAATCCAGACCCGTATAATGTTGTACGATGTGTCGGAAAAGTTATACCCGACCATTTGTATAAAAGCTCCTCTGCCTTATTTTATTTATATAAATTGTGAAATACAAATATTAGACATACGTTTATGTATGTTTTAATAATTTTCTGATAATCTTTTCTTATTATTTTTCTAATAAGTAGGCCAAAAGAAATAAATTTTAATGTCTTATTATATATACATCTTATATTTTATTCGACTTATCTTTTGTTATGAATTCAAATTTCATCAAATATGTTTTTTCGCTAAAAATTCTTGAATAACTAAAATGTATGTGACAATCATCATATTTCAAACCATCATAATGACCGATTCTCTGAAGAAAAAAAATAACGACTTCCAGAGCACCCGGCACTATACCAGTTATGATTTAGTTCAGGCGGCGATAAGGCGAACGGATTCGAACCTTTTTTTTCAGAAAAACGAAAAGTACGCGGGTTTTTTCATTCACGTAGCGCATATATCCGTTCGGCGTTTTCCTCGCGGCCGCTTTTCACGCTGTACACAATGCCTCTTTTTTCTAACTCAATAATATCCATAAAGGTAATATCCCTCAGGATGTATATCGACGAACGGCTGTTTCCGTGGAAAAAATAAATTTCGAAGGCTGTGCCGGCCCGTACATAAAAATTTACGATTTTTTCGTATGTTGTAAATGGTGATTTTCATGGCCTCGATATTGATATGTTTCCGATATAAAACAAAATAACTGTCTATGAAGAAGGAAAATTATTGAAAAGTTTTAAATTTAACCTGAAAATTTCCTAATTGTCAAATTATATTTCATACTATAAAAAAATCGTTGAAATAGATATTTATTTTAATCACACGATTCGATAAGTTAATCATAAATTTTGAAAGCGAATCTAAAATTTTGCTTACAGCACTCGTCAAATTTAGAACGCAGCTTCGACACCAAATACCACTTGTTTTGAATCAATATTAAATCCGGTGAATTGTTGATGATGGCGATTCTACACACATATCAGGTTTGAATCCGCAATCGCTTGATTAATTTTCAAATATTTATATTTGCATTTCAAATCAATATTCAAAATTTATAGGGTTGTTTTCAAATACAATATTAATTTTCAATGATATAAAACATTCTGATTGAATTATTTTTGAAGATAAATATTAACATTTGAATGCTTGGAAAATTTCAATAATTTTTCAAGTTTAAATCAAAGTTTTTTCATAAAATATTATAAATTAAAAAAAAAATTGGAAAATTCAAACAAAGAAAAATTTATCTTTCAGAATCTTATGATATTCTTTGAATCACTGTAAAGTACACAACCCCGCCTGAAATTGGGAAACCACATAAATTATTGATAAGCCCCAGAATTAGACGACGATTCGATTTTCTTCCAATTTTCCGTTCGACACGGAAGCAAACTCGATAAATTCAACACACGCTGATTTCTAATAACGAAACCTCAACCTGTCCGCGCTGAGCCTTTTTTAATACACGCGATGTGTGTCTTTCTTCCGATTTATCGCCACGTGCGGTTGAACGGAGAAATATCGGCAAAAAAGCCCGTGGATAAAAAAAAAGGAACCGACGTGTGCGGCTTAAAGGGAAAATATGCCAAATCACGTCCAAAATAAAACGGAAAATATAAATCCAGTTATCTTTTCAATTATCCAACGCAACCCGTCGCAGTTTATAAACGCCTACTCGCTTATGTTGCGTACGGAAGCTTTGTGTTGTTTTATATGGGTTTTTTTCATATTATTATTCCCTCTCCTCTGGTATGGATAGGCCATTACGGCCATACGTGGACAATGAAAACGTTCAGCGTTCAAAAAAAAAATAAATGGAAAAAAACAGCCGCGAAGATTTGTAACGAAAATTAAACGAATTTTCTGCGAGCGGCCATTAGGGATTTTCGAGCGGGTTCGTATACCCTCTTGTTTACAGAGCGAGGTGAAAGAAAATTTATCAAATATTATATTTTCATTCGTGGAAAGGATATGGAAAGTTGTTGAAAGTTCATCGATTGATTTTCGTAAAATAAATAACTTACTTTAAAGAGGTAGTTTCTAGCAATTGAAGTTTATGAAAGAAAAGCGGTTTTGCTTTATGTTTAGAAAATGTTCAGTTTTCTTATTGAAAATTTGGTTCGCCATTCAATTTACGTTCATATTTATATAAATACACCCAATCCTCTTTTTATACGGTTCTGAAATAACACGGTTCAACGAAGAAGAACCGATTATTTTTTTATACGATTTTTCACTTTATCGCGTTATAAAAAAATACATGTATGCCACAGTGATAAAATTCGGTACAAGCCAGTATTATATTAAATTATAATTATATTTATGTAATTATAGTTATTAAATCAAAGATTTCGATGTTTCTTGATGATTTCAACTGGCGAAATTTTATCACATTGCACATTTTTTATAAAGTACATTTGGATAAAAGTTCTAGCTTAATATACTGACGGAACGTATTTTCAATTTTGATATGGTCACAAAAAATATTTTTTTACATGATAGTCTCTGGAACGTATCCTTTGTGTAATAATAGGGTTAGATCTATTTAAAAAAAAACCGTTAATGATCTATTAAAATCTCCTGTTTTGAATTTCACAATCAAACTTTTCAATTCTTTCGTTTTAAATACAAATTATTAATTTCTCTCATCTTGGATCTTTTCTATTATTTTAATACGAATACGAACACATTTCGACAAACCAAATCGAATGCTATAAAAAACGAAATCAAACGTTCCACCGTACAATTTCAAAACTGCGCACACATCTGATTAAAAAACTTCACACAAACACTCCGAGAAAAAAAATCAATCGAAAAATCCAGCTCCCGGCCCTCCCGACGCGCGCAAAAATTACAATTTTTTTCCCCCCCGAAAAAAAACTTTCCCATCTCGTATCCAGAAATCTTAATTTCGGTCCGCGCGAAACTTTCGTCCGTGTTGATCCTTTCACTTTTTCATCGTTGTCGGCAATCTCTCTGGCCGCATGCGCATAACTCGGATCTTATCGGCCGGGAAACTTTCAACTTTCGGATCGGATATAATAAATTTCGGCAAAGTTTGTCCCTTGGCCTTGGTCCTTCGACGAATGGGAACGTCCCGTGGAAACGTCGCATACCCTTGAGCCTTTAATTTTCGAGAATGATCCACTTTTTCGTGCGCTTTTTTGCGCGGGAGAATTTGGCGATTAACTCGCGCCATATCGGATCTTCGAATTCATTTAATTTGAAATACATGTTGAATTCCTCTTTTATACTTTTTTCGTGAAATTGCTATGTTTATGTACTATGCAAAAAAATAGCATCGTATACGAACAATATAGTGGAGTGGTTTTTTCCACCAAAATTTGGACTTCTTCCTTTTCATTACCTTCATTCCCACACCTTTTTCTTTTCATGTTCTTAAAAATTTCAATCCAAGTGTATTTCAGTCCAAGCATATTTCAGTCCAAGCGTACTTCAGTCCAAGCGTATTTCAGTCCAAGCGTATTTCAGTCCAAGCGTATTTCAGTCCAAGCGTATTTCAGTCCAAGCGTTTTTCAGTCCAAGCGTATTTCAGTCCATGTAAATTTGGACTCATTGTTGGGAATTGAATTAGTTTAGATAAGGCAAAATTGGGTTAAGTTTTTTCATTTGCTTTGATTTTTTCATTTTTGTTTTTTTTTTCATTTAGGTTGGATTGTGTCAAATATATATGGACTTATAATATACATGGACTGCGAAATAAACAAAACTAAAATTTTGTAAAGTAGAAAAGAAGGCAATGGAAAAGTAGTTCAAATTTTGAATAATGAAGGATTTTAGTTTTAAAAAACATCAACAAAGCACCGTCACATTGTTTTGTTCTCGTACGACACAAAACTATTTTGCGTTGTACATGAACTCAGCAATTTAACAAACAACACTTAACCCTTATACACAATCGACTATTCAAACGCAAAAACCACTTTAAAAAGCCAAAATAGAACCTCTATCCCGTTCGAGCGTTTGCACCTCGTCGGCGAACGCACGAAAACCGCTTAATCCCGATCGAAGATTCATTAGTTTTGCGCGCATTAATTACTCGTGTAACCTTCGTGACATGGGCGGATGTCCCGGCGAGATTTACGGCAGCCAGGTGCGCCAACCTCGCCGCCGGAAACCGAATCCCGCCAAAACCGCCGCAATTCGAATTCTTTCGGCGGACGTGCCAACCGTCGGTCGTTTATCGCGAATCTGTTTTGCCGATCATTTGATTTTTGCAGATTTGCATATGTTAAAGCTTTTTTTTGATTGGTTCTGTATATAAGTTTTTATGTATCGTTCATTTTTTTAAGATTTGTAATATTGATGAATCTAAAATTTATTTTTAACTATTATAAAACAATAATGCTGTTAATTTCGGAGAATATCCGGAATTCCGTTGACTATATTCGAATTTTCCAAAATACTTTCCGCCAAAAGTTTCCATCTTCGATCGCCTTTAACCAATGATCCGTTAACGCGATGCCGAACTAACCGGTGTTATTTTAATCCGACTGTTCCCCTAACGATCGCTTGACTTCAAAGTGATTCGAATTGGCTGAACTGGCCAAACTTCAATTTTCAGTCCGATTAATTACAAATCGTTTTGTTAATTGTAATACATTTCCTGCAGCCAACTGTACTGTAAACGGTTCTTGACCACCTAAGTCGATCTAATGTATTCATTTTCTCGATTGATTCGGCGCAATTTCTCGTATAATACATTTAAAATTCAATATTTCATCAGAGAAAGGGGAGCCGTAGAAGCTTCCACAAATAAATAATTTAATATTTCGAGAGTAAGTCTCGTATAATATAGCTGTTAGAGAAAATCTCTCGTGATCTGAACCGTAAGCCCATTGATTTACCGTAGGTATCGGCGGGTCGTGTATAAGCCCAGACGCTCAAGTTGCGTGGGACTCCTTTTTTATATTTTTGTTTGGACGGAAAATCTCCCAGGATAACGTCCCGGGAATATCCCGTAAACTTTAATCCCGGGACGGCGAGGAATGATCGAGTCGCGTGCTCGAAGATAATGAGGCGAAACCTTCGATCGTCTCGAGAGTGTTTTCAGAAAAGTAGAGAAAATCCCATAAGTAGACTTTCAGATCAAGGAAAACAAAAAAAAAACAACGCGGATGTGTGTTTGGACGGTGGACTCAACTAAGCGTTGAAAACTTTCAGGCTGAAACACTGTCCGAACTGTAATTCTTACCCATTTGCGTGGAGTGTTTCTTTTTTTGTTTGGGTTCGTGAAAGGATAACGATTAACTGTCGAGGGAAACAGTTTTGATCCGCTCTATTTTTGGGGTTGTATTTATTTAGTATATATAATATATGAATGGTGTATTTATTTGGTACAAATTGTTTGTCACAATTCTGTTGGTTTAATACCAATAACTGAAATTGAGCGATGAGTGGCATGAGTAAATAAATTTAATCACTAAATTTGACATTATACTAATAATTGACGAAGGATGAGTTTTAATATTTGAATTCCTTTTAACTTATAAAACTTATTTAAAAGGTGACCATATTTCACACTTTCTCTATCAAAATGGAATTTATGGTCAATTTTAAAAATTATCTTTTAAATAGAAAAAGAAAAATTCTCAAACTACTAATAATATACTAAAAATTTTATTAACTTAATATAATATTTAATTGTTTACCATAATCTAAATTATATACTCCCATTAAAATTTCTAATCACTGAACTCATTATCATCGAATAAATGATAAATCAGATAACGACACGAAACTGTGATATTATAATATTTATCAAAGGACGATACCGTGTCATCACAATTATACCGCTGGTTAAATAATGACTAACGACCGCATTTGCATGCATAACAGGTTGTGTACTTTGCCAGTCACAAGTTTTATTAGTTAATTTCAGCGCTGAAATTACACAAACTATCGATTATTTATTCAATAACAATTTAAATCGCAAACATTTGCTACCAACACACTATCCGAATCATCAAAAATTTCCAACCTTAACGATGCACCAAAGCACACGGTATCAGGATTTTTGCACTCCACGTAAAAGTGCACGCACGTAGCATAAAAGAAAATAATATAGATGTCACCATATTTATTATTTATTTTATAAATAAAATCATTATATTTTGTTTGAATTAATAAGTTAAAATCTTATACCCGCTGAATGCATTTTTTGAAATAGACGAAATACGTTTTTTTTTTTTTCGATTTTAATTCCGCGAAAATTAAATCTGGAAAACGATCACGATACTAACCACGAGTTAAAATCGAGGCATTTGTTTTTTTATTGAAAAAAAATTAAGCATTTTATACTGGAAAGATATCTATATTTCTTTAAATCATCATCATCCTATCCATATCCACTGCAGGACAAGGCTTTGCCAAACAAATGCGACAAGACGGCCAGGGATGGCGAACCTTTTTCCCAAGTGGGTGTCAAATTTAATATTTTTTTATTAAATCCATGTTGCGGTCACTACGGTTGCCAATATAGTAATTCATGGGGGGGAGGGGTAGTAATTGAATTTTCCTACATTACTTTTTTTTAGCAAAACGTTCATTATTGAGTTTTTGAAGATAGCGTTGCGGGGGGGAGGGGGGTAGACACGATAGTTATGTTTTACCCTAAGTATTTTTCCGAGCTTTATAAAAAAACTAAGAATATTAAATGAAAGCTTTTTACAATCATATCTAAAAATTCAAGCGAATTCAATAATTTCACACGTGGCTCACACACAAGTACCCCGCGGGCTACTCGTTCGCCATCGCTGGTCTAGGCTATACCTTACCGCGCTAGACCAAGTCGTATTTCTTTAAATAAATAGATGTAATATATATAATATATATATTGTATATACACACATATTTTTAATGTGGTGACATCTATATTATTTTTTTTTTAAATTACGGCGCTTGCGTGCACATTTACGCTGTTTGAGCGTTCATTGTCGCCGGGCCGAATCGAAAGACTCGTTATTCTCGCACAACACGAGATAATACTTTTGTAATGGCGAAAGTGCCATTTTCGACGCCCCCGCGTTACACGACCCGCCATTTATTCGGGGCGCGGGCTTAGCATTGTGTTTAGGCACATTGCAAATCGACGGATAACCCGTCCATCGCTCAAAGAGAGCACATTAGCACCCCTAGAGTTTGTCGGGGTTGGTTCTGAAATATAATGTTGCCGGTCAGATGTAGCCAACCCCGTAGCTTTGAGTGTGTGCATTGAAAAAGTGTGCGTTTTGCCTGAAAACGAATTGTTTGTGCATTGGAATAATATGGGGTTTGTTTTATTTCTGGTGAATTGAAAAATCTCGTGTTGAGCTTATTTTGTTTGTGCGTAATCAAAAAAAAAAAAATTGACATTATAATGAAGGCTTTGAGAAATATGAAATTAATAGAAAATATAGGTTTGAGCATTGAAATGATCGAGAGGTGGCAATGTCACAGAGCAAAGCTTTTCTTTAGATAATACAGCAATCATCAACTGTCAACGTTTCTTTTTGTCAAAATTTTAATTTCATATAATCACATTGTAACATTTTGGTCAGATTTGTTTCTTTTATATTATAAAAGTTGTGAATAATGGTCGTGCGGTTGATATTTCGCCTTATTCGCATTTATGGAGTTGCCGATGCTTTATTTTTATTGATTATAATGTGCGTTTTATTCGTTTTAAAGTACAAATATTTTTCAATGGCCAAAGACATTTTTCAAAGGTCGTAAAAAACTCATACATTATTATTTTATTGCACCCTAGTTTTATTAAGTTCTCAGGATTAATGCATATTTAAACAGTCCCCAATTTTTTCACTGAGCAATCATGAACCAATACACTAATCAATGAAGTTGAGCGATGTTTGACATAACCATTTCATATAATTTTCCTGAAATCCTTATTAACAACTCATTTCTATTTCCTCAACATGCACAATCAACATTAACCAAATCTTCGACCAACATTTCAGCACACCACCTCCTGAACGTCTCGATACGCAAATTCCCAAACACACACACACACACACACATACACATCCATACACATATCCACACACACACACGATGAACCGTTCGCGCCTCTTCTTCCCGAGCTTTTCGCGTAAATCCTCCGCGTGTCATATACGACACCCACTTCATTTTGAATTCTAATGGCTCGATTCGTTCACGTCGTTTCTTTGTGAGCGCCGCCATTTATCAGCGAACCTTCGCAACAAACGGCCATATTTCAAATATGCGTCCGTTGTGCACACACTGAAATTTCTCGGTTAGCACCCCCGATGGGGTTCCTATGTTTAATATGTGAATTGTTGCTCTATGGTAGTTGTGATCGTGCCTGTTATTCGAATCGTTCGAAAGAACGAATTTGGTGGCTTTATACCCACGCGCAAGAAGGAAGCTTTTGAGGTGGCGCGAATCAATTCGGAGCTTTTTGCTAATCTACCGCAAGCCGACGGCAACCTGCCTTCCTCTTCTTAATATAGCTTCTGACATCGGGGAACCGGGATTAAAAACCCATAAATTAATTTTCTGCGTGATCCCGAAGCAAGACCGACATTTATTAAAACGAAATGAATGAATTGAATAATGGTCTCTAAATTCTGGTCTGGTAAATTTTCTTAATTTTTATTATATTTTATGATTAATATATGATTAAATCTTCGTTGTGTTTGATTTCTCCCACCACAAATAGGATGATTTTTGGCAAAATTTAAAAAAAAATAGGGTATTGATGAACTGGAATAAAAAAAAAATAGTGTTTACATAACGAAGAGCAAAGCGAAACTCCCCATCAAAGTTGACTATTATGCAAAGGATGCGTAATCCATTTCCGAATACCGTAATATTCGATAGGTAGTTTATATGAACTCCATCATGATGATTATATAATATAATTAAAAATACTTAATATACCCAAATATCATTCAATATTCCAAAATCGAAGGGATCACACTCGAACACTCAAAACAATAGCTCCAAAGTCGAACTTCAAGACGAAAATTTAAACCGCCCCGAAAGGGACTGTATCTAGACACATATTCCATTAACATTCATCGGTTCGGTTTTGCTTTCGATTATGCAATCAGGCAACAACCGACAACAACAACAACAATACGCTATTATTATAATTTGATTACGATATCGGTAATCGTAAATGGGGGCCTCGCTTTTGCGAATGTGACGCGATTAGTGTACACACATTGTGTCGGGAAAATTGAATTGTTCGCGGAGCGTTTGTGTTTTAACACGATTTCAATTTGTAATCGCATCCGTTTCGATACACGTAATAAAATGGCTTTAAGATGTCGCCAAGTGAGTCCAATTCGATTCGAATATGAACGAAGTTAGCACTGAAAGCATTTCAGTCGCACGAATTTGCGAGCGTTTGCGAAATTGAGTTTCGTAAATTAATTTGGGTGTTTGTGACTGTTGGGTTATATTTAATGTTTAAAAATATATGTTATGATAATTATGTCAAGTGAAATTTGTGAAGATCATTATATATAACTATTATAGTATATAGGCCCGATGTTAATAACATCGGCTGTGAATTTATAACCATACTATTACGTAATAAAATAAAAATTGAATATATGCAAACATATTTTATAACCGTGCACTTGCGAAATGTCTCCAGAATATAAGATTATATAGGATAAGATTATAGCCGTTATTATAATGACCATAAAGACTAAATTCGAAGCTCGCGTTATAACCGTTCTCGTGTAGCGATTATAGCCGTTATATTTTAACGGCATACAGGCTAAATTGGAACAATAAGTCGAGAGCCTCAGCATACATACAAACACAGACATCTGTCATCCGTGATTTTTTCCACTGCGTAATAATCGATGAATTGCATAAATCAGTAGAGATGCTTTCATAAGCATGATATTATAGATGTTAATTGTATACACATAAAGACCATATTAGAATAATTTTCAATAATTTTATAGACGCAAAAAAATAATCGTATCGACACTTCATTTTAAAATCGCGAGCGTCATCAAACAGACGGACAGACGGACAGACGGACAGACAGACAGGCGGACACACACACAAGAATCCGCTATTATATATAGGGGATTCGTGGGATTTTATGAAGAGTAGCAGTAACCAATTTTTTCAGGACGGTTTTGGCCTTTGAAACATGATCAAACACTTTTTAAATATTCACAATAATGTAGACGAAGAAATAATTCAAAAACATTTTTAATTCTATAAGGTAACAAAATTCTAAGGAAACTATATATTTGAGCAGTTTCAACCCTATTGTGACATATTGAGGAATAATATGAACCAAAACTTTAAAATAAGTCTGCAGTTAAATTATTGAGAAAAAAATACCCAAGAAAAACGCACGAAAACATATCATTCGATAAATATTTAAAAAAAGTGTTACCTCAGTACTTCAGAAGTTAAAGGCTATAATTTTAGTAAAATGGGGTATGCAAGAAATGTAAAATAAAGAAATGCTTATTATCTTATAAAATAAAATAAAAAGTATTTTGACGCTTGCTTTTGAATCAGTAATCGAAAGATTTTTTTCGTGTCATGGTAAATCGGCTGATTTTCTACATTTTAAAAAAGATGAATGTTGAATGTACGGTGATAACTTTTTGGATCAATTTCTCTGTGATTTTATAGTTTCATTCCCTCTTACACTACATATAAATTTTTTTTTTTTTCAAAATATTGAAAACCGTTCATTATAAATAATTATAAAAATGTCAATTTTTCAAAATGCTGCAATTTCATTGACCGTTACTGTAAACGTATTTCATGTGTAACTCAATATGCTAAAAATTAACCAATTTTTATTTCGAAAATTATTTCATAAAATTGCAATAATATACAATTAAATTTTATAATTTCGAAATCAATTATAATTAAATTTTATAATTATCGTAATCAAATTCACAATATAATATTTTAATAAATGAATTTCGTGAATATAACTTGACGTTTCACTACTAGCTTCAAAAGTGACCATTCGTCTCGTTTTGCGTTCCTACCGACGTTTGCGAAAAATTACTTAATTGTTCTGTCTACTGATAAACAAACGAAAAACGATATTTTCGTGTTTTATTCATCTAC
>JAOXNN020000079.1:990449-1016289 GCA_028571205.2 Hydropsyche betteni
ATTTTAAATACTAAGATGTGTTTATCACATTCATATTCAAGTTAAAAATGTGTACTATCATTCGACCGCCCGAGCAATATATCGCCTCTAAAAGAAAACTATAGCCTAAAATTTTCAAAATTAAAATAAAACATAGAATAAATTAAATTTGTGAAAAGGCAAATGAATGGTCCAAATTCATATATAAGTACTATTTAATGAACCACAAAAAATTTAGCACAAGTCCCAATATGATAAAAAAATTGATTTACTCAAAAAAGTTCCCATCACACAAATCATTCACGTAATGTGTGAGGTGTTTTGCAAAATATTGTCATCGTTGTACGCATCTCGTTCACATAATATGTAAGAAGTTCTTTGAAAATGATTATATCACTACATTAGTCTTTCAATATTATGAAAAAGCTTATTTCAATTACCTCTTTACGTTAATATACTTTTTTATGTTTCCTCTTTGTTTATTCAAGTGTGAAAATTTCGTTGCGAATATTTATACTATTTAACATTCTATTAATCTATTTCAATTTTAAAATAGTTTTATATTTCGAAAAGAATTTGAAACGTATGTGTAAACTTCCAAAGTTATGAACATGTACGAGTGTTTTTTCAAATATTGTCTGATAAATTTTCTCTGCTATAAAATTTGGTTCCTATCTGTATACGACTTCCAATATATTCCATATTTGAACTTTCTTGCCAAGTAATTTATATTTCATAATAATGAAAAGGTGTCTTAACCAGTTTTTGAAAAATTAGCTAAAAGTTTTGAACGTATCGAGAATAATACTTATACATTAACTTTATCGATGTGTAAAAAAAACATTTTGTTCTAATGTGATTTTTAATTCAAACCAAAACAATCAATTATTATACTTAAAAAAAAAAATCCTACCGAGCATTGTCGATTGATATTAATTCGGCACATTTTCTAATTTGGATTAATATGTATTTCAAAATTGTAAATGATTTATTGAGTACACTGCGTTGCAAGCTAATGGAATTGACTTGAAGAAAATCTGCGCTGGTACGTGGAAGTAGTGATTTTATGTTGACAAAACATTTGCATATAATATAAAAAACCTTTTCCATAAACGTTCCAAACGGTAATGTTTGTTAGTCAGAAAACACAAATAATATTAAATCCGCAAAACGTCAACAAATTTTGAACTTAAATTGAAAATGCTTGATTACTTTTATAATTAATCATTCTATTTTATGCAGATGCTTATTACTGAAATAAAGACATTAAGCCTACTATAATTTTATATTTTCTAACTTAAATATATGTGTACTTCATATTTTACGCTATTTTATAGAAATAACTTATCTCGCCTGCTTATTTGCTCAATAAATGTGTGATAAACATTTTAAATATATATATTACCTCAAATTTCATTGTATAATACTTCGTCAAAATTAAAATGATTTATATACACAACAGAATTATACCATAGAAATGATTTTTTTTTAAATAAGATAATCAGAATGTTCATATTGATAGTGATATCTTGCAAAATAATATTTTTGTTTTTTGTAAATAAACCACTTTTTTGTTGAAAATTTCTTAAAATATCACTAAAAGCAATTTTTATGAGGTTAACTGTAATTTATATTAAAACTTAATTAAGCTTTGTACAATGTTTTCTTGATATGTTTCAAGTTCCTTTACAAATAGGTGCTTTTTACTAAATGACTTTATTTGCATGTTTCGTCATTATTTGATCTCAATTATATTATATAATATGTTATTCTTTGTAATGATAAACTTGTTATACTATGTGATATTATTTCAAAACAAAACTATATAATCAGAACAATTATGTATTTCAATAATTTAGTTTTATAATTTTTAAAAATACAATATTTTCATTAAATAAAAAATCCTTTACCTAAAATCAAACGAGTTCAATTTATTTCACTGCTGATTTGATTCTATCAATAGTGGAACTTTTTCCCAATATTTCCATCATTTCAGAAACTCCAGGACCCTCATCTAATCCACTCAAAATTTTTCTTAAAGATTTCATCAATTTACTGTACTTGATGTTATTTTCTGTTGAAAAATTTTTCAAAAAATCTTTCAACATTGTAGTCTTGAACTGATCATCATTTATACAGTCCAATTTTTCACATAAGCTAGGAACTATTTTTCCAACAATATCATCCATAACGATATCTTTATTTGGCAACACCCACAAAAAAGCAAACTGTGGAGATAAAAGTTCATTGATGTGTGTTATTCTACCAGAAGACCATTTCAAAATTGATTCCACGTGAGTTTTAGAAGATTCTATGTTTTTTCCCTCAAACTGAGAATTAATTAATGTCTGAACGTTTCGAGCCATGGAATTTAGACTTTCGGAATTTTTCACTTGCTCTTTTAATTCTAAACGATTGCATTCAGTCAATAATAATGGATCTAATCGACTTGAATGTGAATTTACTCTATCTAAATCAAACTAAAAATACGTGAAAGATTGTTAGAATATCAAAAATAATATAATAATAATATAATGACTTATTTAATGAGATCTACATACTTTATCTGCTAACTCTTCCATGGTATAAGGTATTATTCCTTCTCCGGGACGTCTATCGAAACCACCACCAGACATGGTGATATAATTAATAAGTGCATTTGGGAAAATTCCTACGAAAAATGAATTATGATGTTATTATTCATTTTAGATACAATAAATCTATAGCCAGAGATCTGATATGACCAACCATTTTTTCTGAACTCTTCAACACGTATATCTCCTTGACGTTTGCTTAATTTAGTTCCATCAGAATTTAATATAAGAGGTAAGTGACCGAATTGAGGTGGTTGCCACTGTAATGCGCTATGATTTGTTTCAATAACAAATTGGGTATATTAATAATATATTAAAAAATAAATACAATATGATTTCAAAAGATTTATACTTATAAAGCTGCAAGTGTTTAGTGGTAGAAATTTGCCACTCTACTCCACGCAACACATGAGTAATTTTCATGAAATGATCATCCACAACATTAGCAAAATGATACGTCGGATAGTTATCTGATTTCATAATAACGGGATCACCTTCTGTAAGACTCACATCGTACGCTATGGATCCATATATCAAATCTTCAAAAGTAGTACAAACCGAAGACAACTAAAATATCACATGATTGAGAAAACTCGTAGATTCATAAATACTCGGTATAATAAATTTTTACTTTAAATCTAATACAATATTTTTCCCCATTTTTTATTTTTTTATTAACGTCATCTTCTGATAAATAACGACATTTGTTATCATATTTCGGAACTTGTCGACAACGCAAAGCATCTCTTCTCAACAAATCTAAACGTTTATCGCTACAAAAACATTTGTATGCAGAGCCACTATGAAGGAGACGTTCAATTTCTTTTCTAAAACAATCAATAACTCGCATTTAAAACAAAATAATACGGATAAAAACAGTATCAAAAATTGAAGTCTTTTATGAAGGGAATATCAGCACATACATACTGATAAATACTAAGTCTCTCGCTCTGCATGTATGGACCACAAGGTCCACCAATATGAGGACCCTCTTGGCATTTTACCCCGGCCCATTCCATATCTTTTATCAGGGCTTCAGTTGCTCCGTCAACTTTTCTAGATAGATCTGTATCCTCTATTCTCAATATCATAGTTCCTCCTTTAGAGAGCGAGAACAAGTAATTGTACAAGGCAGTCCTTAAGCCTCCCAAATGAAGATGACCAGTGGGACTCGGTGCAAATCTAACGCGGACGTTTGGATTGGGCAAACTTTTAAAGAGTGAACGTTTAGATATCGCACAAAATAGCACGTTGAACTTTTTCATCGTGAAACGCAGAAATTTCGCTTTTTATAAATGTATGAATTTTTTGAAATGTCAGACTTAACCTAACACGTTTCAAACTCGCACTTCAAATTTGACAATTGAATTGTGCAAAATTACGGCCATGAATAGATTTCCAATAAACGGATTAGATGAACAGACGTTTGCGCAAATAACACTTGCGTACACGACACTGGCGCACACCAACGTTAACGCACAATGATTTAAACTATGATTTTGTGTAACTGAAGAACGGGATGTAATTATTTACACTAGCTCTTTGAAATAATATAGTTTTTTGAAAAATGTAGGTGTAAAATTATATTCGCATATTTTTTTAGGCTATTTAATTCTGATGCACCGCCAATTTTTTCTGATCAAAAATACACTGTGATTTCAAATATATTAAGAACCACTTATCTAGCAATCAATATTTTGTTCGGTAAGCTCACGTTTCTTCATTTGAAGCATACATCAGTTGGCAGGCGTGTGATGATGTGTGATGCGGTGCGGTTGTCGGCGCCGGCTGTCACGGCGGGCTGCGGCCGCCGCACAACACTCAACATGGTGAGCGCGCGCCCCTCAAATCACCCAATTACCGTTTATAACAAAACATCCGGACGAATCCCGAAATCCTCTGCCTTTAATAATTCGAGTATTAGAATGGCGCGCCGACGGAACGCATCTCTCCTAATGTCACATTCGCGACGTCGTATCGTATCCGGGTCGAGGCTGAAGAACTCCTCAGCAGCTTTCGTTGCAGTTTTTTAAATTGTCTTTTCATTTCTTCGATTTTTGTTTTGATGTTAGAAAATTTTTTGACGTTCGTTCTATGTATAAACAAAGCGCGGTCGAATTTTGTGGGATTGGTATGCATTCAATTTTCTTTTATTCGATTCCTATTTGATTGTTCCAATATCTTTTTATTTATATATATAAATATACTTAACATTCGATTATTTGACTATTTCGAATATACCAAAATGATAATTTTTCTATATGTTATAATAAGTCATTGACTCTCTCTATACTTTCACTTTTGATTTCAATAAACGTTATCATGCTTAGAACTCGTTGCATAGTTATTATATTAACATCATATTTCTTTGTTTCAATAACCGGCATTTTTATAATTATTATTATGTGGGACATACGAAAATGGTGTTTATTTGGTAAAACATTAAATAATTTAAATATTTGTACATTACAGCACAAGCTCAAGTCAACACAAAAAGAAAAAGTTAGAAAATTCATAGCATGCACTCAGACTACAGAAACTGTAGCGATATATTGCCTGTCACAGAACGATTGGAAGTTAGAATTGGCCAGTGATAATTATTTTCAAAACCCAGCAGCTTACTGTAAAGAATCCACAAAATCATCTATTGACCGGAAAAAATTAGAAGTTTTATTTTCAAAATACCGAGATCCTTTGGAGACCGATAAAATTACAGTCGACGGAGTAACGAAATTCTTAGATGACCTTAATCTTAGTGCAGAGTCTATACTAGTTTTAATAATAGCGTGGAAGTGTAAAGCGGCCGTTCAGTGTGAATTCACCCGAGAAGAATTCATCACAGGCATGCAAGAATTAGGCACCGACTCGATCGACAAACTCAGAGCGAAACTGCCCTTACTAGAAAATGAAATCAAAGATTTTCAAAAATTCAAAGAATTTTATCACTTTACTTTTAACTATGCAAAAAATCCTGGTCAAAAAGGTCTAGAATTAGACATGGCTATAGCATACTGGGAAATAGTTCTCAGAGGACGATTTAAGTTTTTAGACGAATGGTGTAAATTTTTATTGGTAATTTTCAACTACTTTTGCATTTTATACTATCGCCCATTTGACAATTCCATTATAATTTTTTTATTTATCCAGGAGCATCACAAACGATCGATCCCTAAAGATACATGGAATCTTTTGCTCGATTTTGCTACTCACATTGACGATGATATGAGTAATTATGATGCGGAAGGTGCTTGGCCAGTCCTCATCGATGATTTTGTAGAATGGTGCTTAAAGCAAGACGGTCGTCGAGGAGCTCCTGCCAGCTAAACACATCCGTTCTTGAAAAAATATACAACACCACTTGCCTACAACGTCTCAATCAAAGACTGGTTTACATGCTTATAGAGCGATACTTAGTTTCTTACATATGGAATTTAAATGTATATAAACCAAATCAAACAAAAATAATGAATTAATTCCTATTTTCTTCCTTACTTTACATCTTAGCATGCTAGATTTTTCATTTCTGGCTAATTTCTAAAAGCATGTAAATCAATTATTACAAGACAATGAACCGCTTGTGTCCGGTGAAAGAATCATATTATTAAAGTATTTATTTTTCACTGATAAAACCTTGCATTGTTTTTTTCCTATTTCATATTTAATTCGTGATGTTGAAACTCGAATCCTTTTATGTCATTTGCAACTAGTCACAAACACACTAAATCCTATCCTTATTAACAATTTTTTAACTAAAAATAATTAACTTTAAAAGTCGTGTCAGTTTGTCGCTTATCATAATCTACAATAGTAATTATAAAACATGTCACATAAATATCATTAAATTATTTGCAAGCTGTTTCTGATTTATTATAATTTCAATGTAAAAAAAATTTCTTACACCTTATTCAGTTTGTAAAACTGCGACTTTTTTGATGTTTTTTTTTTATTTATTTTAAAAATGTGAAATATTTTCATAAATTCAACTTGTTAAGTAATAGATATCACTGTGTGCATTCTCAAAGACCTGTTGTATATTTTGTCATGATTCTAATTTAAAAAAATAGATTTTATCCTTCATAGGATTTCTTGAATGGTTTCACTAAAAATGTGAGGTTTATAAATATTTATAAATTATTTTTCTTAGTTCTGAATATTTGTAAATCGAATCGGCACTTTTTTTATATATTGGTTTATTATTGCAATAATGATAAGTCACATTTAGATAAAATTAGTTTTTTCGTTTATCATAATAACAATTATTTGTATTCTTGAAACTTTTAGTAATTATTAGAAAATTTTTCAACTTTGAATGCCGAAAACTTAGAGAAAAAAAATTGAAACCTGTAAATATTTGTACATATGAATATTTTATTGTATTTCACATGGATTTTGTGTAATTATAAACGATGAATATAATATAACATTTTATTTCATCCTTCAATATATATTTTTATATTAGTTGAATCAATTTTCTAATAATTCCCTCTATTTCATTAGTTTTATTTCTAAAAGTAAAAGAACAAATTTTAAAAACCATTGAATAGACAGGCTAGCCAATTTTTCTCAATTTTCAATTCACATTTCATAAAATTGGTTGCCGTAACTACAATTGGTGAACAAATGTTTGTCCACACAATATTCATACACACTGACGATAAAATAAAAGACGTTTTAGAACAAATAGAGGATTCCATGATGATTTAATAAATGCTTTATAATTTATTTTAATCATAGCTCGGCCTCACACATCCTAAAACCAAACCTAATGTTAATAAATAAAGCATGGATACAGTAAAGCGTTATAGTTAAATCATCGATATAGTGAAGAATCAATATAATATAGGGCAGTGTTAGTAAATTTAAATTTTTTGTCGAATAATATTATATGGTCATACATTCGCTTATTTGTAAGCAAATCCTAGCAGATATCTATATGCGTACCTGCATGTACGTGTATAAACGCGATTCACCGCTTGGGAGGTTGGTACGCTCATGAGCGGTAAGCGACTTTTACCTATAAACGAACAGAATTAATATATTGTTAAAAATAATAAAAAATTGATTGATGCAATCTCGTTTTAGGTGATAGAACCCTACTCCTCTCTCCCCCTGATGAGTTCTACTGTTGGTGTGTTCTAATGTCATTTTGTTGTAATGACGTTTGATAAACGTCTGGTAACCCTCAATATAATTTCTATTCTGAAAAATAACTAGAAAATCTTGATATTGAGAAGTTTTCAATTACAAAAACATCGCAGTAATGGTAAGACTGACGGCTGACAGCCGAATTAAAAATTTCAAAGTTGGCAGCACCAGTTGTCACTTGTGTTATGTAAAATAGGTTCGACGCGATGTCGGTGAGGTTCTCATCACGTTTGCGCGAGCTCAGGCTGCACTTGTGTCAGACAGGAACCCATTCTGCTGGAGCCAGGTGATGCTCCACATCCCTCATATCCTCCATACTCATCACTCCCATTCAATACTTGAGGTGATATGTTGATAGGAATCCAATCTGTCAAAATTCTAATGTTTCGCTTTCGCGTTTTCAGGGAGTTCATCACAAAGTACTATGTTGATTTAAAGAAGGCTAATCCGAAGTTTCCTATTCTCATCAGGGAGTGTTCTGGGGTTCAACCTCGTGTATGGGCTAGATATGGTAAGTCGATCAAGAATGTGCTCATTGTCCAGTATGAAATGTGTTATTAAATAGAAACTTCGTTTCAGAAATGGGAAAGGAAACCAGTGTGCCATTGACGAATAAAAGTTCTCAAGAAGTGCTTGAGGAAGTTAAGAAGTTAGCTAATTAGAATAATGTTTGGGCACATCACTCTCCTAGTTGCACTGTTATTTATAAGCTTTCGAAAACAGCTGAAAGAAATTTATTTTGTAAATAAAAAATATCCTTTTGTTTAATAGTATGCTCTTTTTATTGTTCACCTTGTATCGATTTAATGTCGAATAAAAGTAAACGATTTAAATAAGAATTTCAAATACTGATATTTGTACTGTTTTTATTTATTTGTTGCTATCAAAACAAAAAATGTGTTTATTGTCTTTATATAATAGTAAATTATTTATACGCTTACATATAATAGCTGCGCAATGAAATATTTCATTTACAAAATATAAATATTCGCCTACTTATGCACATACGATTTACAAAATAGCAATATCGATTAGATTAATTTATCAACTTTAAAGTTCTGACTAGGCATAAATATATAACAAAATATACAATCTAGTAAAAAAAATCAACATTCATATAACAACATAAATATGTTGAAACATTCTTTAACACAGATTGAAATCACCATAATGTTTTTACGGTATCAGATTTTCATCATCCACATTGAACATTTTCAATAAATCTAATTCAAAAATACCATTATTTAAAAGGTGGTAAACCAAATTCTTCAGGTCGAAATTCTTCCAAATTATTGAGCAATAACGTCGCTCTCTTAGTCAAATGTTTTTCTAAGGTTGGATCTGGAACCATCACTACTTGCATTCCTGCAGATAGCGCAGCTTCTACACCATTGGGTGCATCTTCAAATACCAAACACTACAAAACATTTTAAGATTCACTTAAAAAATATCTAACATAAAAGAATGCAAGTGAAATTAGAAAACTCACATTTTCTGGTTTCGGTTTATTTGGAAATCTGGATGCACATATCAAAAATATGTCAGGATGAGGTTTGCCAAATTTCACTTCGGCATCAGAACTACCCATGACTTTATGATTAAAGCAATCGAAAAGTTTCAGGTAATTTATAGTTTTTGCTTCGACACTTTCTTTACCCGAACTTGTCGCTAAAGCTATCGGTACCTTATTCTGATAAAAGTGTTCTATAAGTCGCTTTGAACCTTGAATAACAAAAAGAATCGTTACAAAAATTGAAAACTTTTTCGTCAACAAAATTTAAAGCCTAAATACCTTTCATCAACGGCGCATCTCTGAGCATTCTGTTTCCGAGCTCTTTCATTTGGACGTGGAATTCTTGAGGAGTAATCGGCAGTTGTAATTCTTTACATGCAATTTCCGAAGTCCGTTGTTCCGTAGTCCCCATTATTTTCAATCGGACATCTCTCGGATACGGTTTACCATATTTGTTGGCAATTGTTGCAACAATTTTTTCATATATATGTTCAGTGTCTGAAACATGAAGCAATACATTACATTACAAGGGTAGTTATACAATATTTGGCCACGTCCAATCAATATTCTAAATATAAAGACACACTAAGGTCAAGTTTAGGTATTACATAGTTGTTATGAACTCAATTTATCATGTAAGGTATAAGGTTTTCTTTGAAAAAAGATTATATATCTCTTTATCACAATTTTTGATGATAACCGAATTATTTGTTTTTGAAACTTCAAAAAATTTTTATGTTGACTTTTTTAATATAAAAAAAAAATTGGCGGAAAAATTTCTGGAAAATCAACCTTTGTATAGCACGTTTTTTATATATTCTAATTTTAGTAGATATACTTTCACCGCATTAATTTCGCCGATGTGTGGGCGGGTTATAAATAAAGCTGTACAAGGAAATGTAAAAATCGCACCGAAACAAAACCGAGCACCAGTCGCACCAAGGATTTGCGATAAGTGAAAGTTATTCGCGATACGCGGAAGATAATATCTCCAATTTCTCAACACACAACAATAACAAGAAACGCTTGGCGATTATGTAAGGCACACATTGTTCAGGTCCGCCTTTATTTTTCAGGCGAATACTTACAACGGGCGAGATTCGCGAGACGAAAACTAACCGAATACGAGCGAGAATAAAGAAAAGACAGCTGACCTATTATGACCCCGTCCATGTCGAACAGGACGTGGGAGACGGGCCTGAACCTCGTCGAGCTGCTCGCGAAACGAACTCCTCTCCATATGCACATCTTGAAAAACGACCGACACGCAAGACGTTCTATCGGCTACTGAAAAGAAACGTCACTTGAACTCATAACTTTTCGGTGTTTTGATTAGAAATTTGGGTTCGGACGACATCTGTGTTTTTTTGTTCATAGTATTGACGGTTTCATGTTGAACTTTGAATTTGTTTTGTGTGTTTTCCAAATCTGTTACTTGTAATGTAGATTTTTTAAATGATTATTTCGTGTCGGAGATGAAGCGCTGGAATGGCTGTTTTGGTTTGAGCAGTTTGATAATGTGTGCGAGTTGGGTTTTTTCATGAGTTCAAAGTGCGAATTCTATGTTTTATTTTAAAAATTATTTACAGGAATTGGTAAATTGTATAGATGGTATATACCTTATTGCCCAAATTTAAAATTTCAAGCAATTTTAGTACAAAGAAGAAATTTATGCAAAATACGTGACATTGAAAGATTTTTAAATATAATATATACAGCAACATCAAATCTCTAATTATAACAATTTGTATTTAATTTTTTATAACAAAATTGAAAAGAATCAACACCAAAATATTCATTATTTTCACGTCCAATATTTGTGGAAAAAATTATCAGTGATTTTTTATTTTAAATCGTTGTAAATTTATGAATGAATTATTTGGTTCCCTAACGACACTAGAAAACTCGACGGCGAGTGTGTTTTTCTGTCGTATATTCTATTATCATTCGAACAAACATCTGGTCACCCCGATTTATTTACAAAACAATTTAAAATCACACGTTTAGGCCAAGCACACCAAGCTACCCACTCGGACGTCGCATAAATTTAATGTAGTATAAAATAATTATCTTTATACCAACGTGAATAAAACATATAATCGCAAACATAAAATAAAACATTATTTATTTTATATCATACGAAACTAAACTAAAACACAATATTCAATAAGAACCAAAATAGCTAAACAACAAAAAACACATTCAGCACCGAAACGGCCAAAGCGACACCCGAGCGTAACCAGTGGCGACTCCGAACAACCGGCGGGCCGCGACGGCAGTCGTCAAACGCCTTTCACCGTGAGGGGTCGTCGCCTCGTCCGCGTGTTGTTTGTGTGATGTGCGCGAGTGTCGGCGTCGCGTGATGCGCCCCCCGTCCACTCGGTGGGGCTGCGCCCCGGCGCGCGCCCTCCTCCTCTTCGCGCTCTTGGCCCTCGCAGGCTCTGCTCGCCCGGAGCCCAGCTGTCAGGCGGTACGGACCCTCGTCAAGGAGCACGCACCCCAAATCCGACCCATCGACATCACTGAACAACCCCTCAGTCCTGGTATATATATATATTTTTTTAATTATAATTTCGATTCAATCTTTACGATTAAAAAAAAAATTAATAAGAAATCGAATTCTCGTTCAGACGTAGAATGAGAATTCGGATACGTTCAAAATTTGTTAAAATTATTACTACCGTGATCTCCCGAAAATAAGACACGGTCTTATATTAATTTTGTATACAGAAATCGTGCTAGGGCTTATTTTCGGGGAAAAAAGTTCGTGCATACGACAATTTGTACTCGTAGGTACATGTGATATCTTATTCAACAATGGTTTGCTCATAAATAAATATTATAGTTCAAACGCTTTTTTTTATAAAATTTTTTTTTTAATTAATGAAAAAATCGTAGGATCTGAAATCAAACAAAAATATGCAAATATAAGTTTTATCAACAATTTAACAGATTAAACTACATATAGTCAAATTGAAAAATATATATTCGTACAAAATCTTAATTTAATGTACAGAGCATCGAATCAGAACCACTGTGACTAGTACCACATTGTCGGACGTTTCCTCACTAGGTCTTATTTTCGGACGAGGTCTTATTTTAGGGAGAACACGGTATTATATTATTTTTTTTAATTATGTCCATAACTTGGAAAGCTCATTCGAACAAATCTTGCCGTTATTCATTTACGAGATGAAAATTGTATACGTTATTTCATATCGTTTCGAAAATGTTTGTATTGTCAACAATGAATTCTTTAGATGTTCGTAGTTTAACGAAATATCACAATGATTGGTGTGTCACCGATTGTGAACGTAAATATTGGACTACTGGAAAGAAACTGTAATAAGAAACCCGATAAACCGCGAACGGAAGTTCGATACGATCATAAAACTATGTCCATATTAAAACTACGAACGTTTTCGTATTCGGCGGCAAGATTCGAAATTCGTGCGAAACTCAGCGAACGGAAATCGCTAGACAAACAAAAAAGTTTCACCGATCAGTCTTATCTTTCGAAAACATCAAGAATCGGATAATGTAAATAGACGCGATACAAATCACATCGTTATTCAATTACCGTGTAACCACTTATCGATATCCAATAGTACTTTCTATCGGCGACATGTAAATTGCGATAGAAATAATGCCGAGCTATTCGATAATGTATTTTTGATGATTCCACGCGAAATTGATTTTATCGAATATATCGTGACTACTGACTGATTCGGTTTCGAATATCGTCCGATGACTAAGGACATTCCGTTCTTTATTCGATTCGGTGTGAATTATTGTATTTACGGAAAATTCCGACGATCACAATCGAATTGCGGCAATAACCCTCGAGTCTAAACGGCGTCGATAAATCTGCCATTAACGCATTTTCTTATTCAAAGTTCGGACATTTTCGACGCTAATACGTCCGTTTATGGGTAGACAATTTTCGACATGTCCGACTATTCATAGAACAATAGATATGCGGCAATAAAACCGAACCGAACGAGACGAAAATTTCGAAAATGTCAAAACGACCGGTTCCCGCTCGACATGGCCGCGTCTCGACAGGTGTACCAATACACGCGCGCGCACGCTCATAAATTATTATACAATATATGTATGATTTTTTTCTTTTTTTTTTTTTGGCGTCGCGGAATTAATCAGGAATGCTAATCGCCATATTTGTACGCGAGTTTAATTAATTTATGGCCGCCGGTCGCCTTGTAATTGAATCCGATGACAATTCAATAACGATCCGTTCGAATTTAAATCAATGCGTCCCGCCAATTATGCGATTTATTGAACGATCGTATTATCTATCGATCGATTACCGATACGAATTTTTATCGAGCGGAACAATTAAAATTTTGCATAGATGAATCCGTTTTGGTCGTATCGTTCGTTGGTGAAACTGATCGGTTGAGCTTTTTTAGAAGAAAAAAAACGTAAATAAATTTCGTACACGGTGAGTCATCAATACCATATTCATATTAATCGACATTTATGGTTATATATTCGAAAATCAAAAAAATATATTTTCAAATCAATCGTACACATATCCATGCACTGATCTCTACATATGTCATTTAACATTGATAATATTGAACCGTTGACATTATAATGTGAAATTAAAAAAGTTCATTTAAAAAATCACCATAAAAACCATCATAGTCCATGACCAATGACGCAATCATGCATATGTCGTTTAACATTGATTATCGACGATGAAGTTGAACAATTGGTTAATATAAAATGAAAAATCATCACAGATCAAATCAGCACTAAAAACTATCCTTCGCTAGACAGTCACAAACCGATAACACAATCATCCATGTATTGATTGCTACATATGTCGCTTAACATTGATTATCGACGATGAAGTTGAACCATTCGTATATAATAATACAAAATGAAAAATCATCACAGATCGAATTAGCACTAAAAACTATTCCTTTGCTACACAATCACAAACCGATAACACAATCATCCATATTCTGACCTGAACATATGTCACTCAAAGCGATTCAGTATCATCACATAAAAAACCTCAAACGAACAACACAAACACCGTTCCACGTAACATTTTCACGACCGCCGAAAGTTTCAGACCCGCCAATTAATTAGGCGCAAAACCCCTTTCGGGACGCCATTTTCAGCGCGCAACATGGCGCTAACGACGCTTCCGCCGACGGAGACACTTCTGACGCTGCATAATGTTCCATTTGTCGTTTCGGGGTGGCTCTCGAGGGTCGCATTCCTCGGCCCGGATTCCCGGAAACCGGAGCCTCGGCGGCGCACCACCCTCGGTCCCTTCTCGCCCTTTCAATAAACGGCCGTTAGGAATCGAGAAAGCCTTCTGGGAATCGTCGGCGTTGCGCGACTGTTGAACTTCCGTGACACTTTCGTTATGTTCGACGGATTGGTCGGGTTTTAGTTTTATTCGGAGCTGTTTGTGTCGGGTGCGATTCGACTGTGAGTTGAAGTATAGGTTGTGCGTTGGAATGAATTGTTTGTGCATTGGAATGATGTATGTTGTGCATTGTTTCTAGTCCATTAGACAGTATTATATTGAGGAAAAGATATTTGTGCGTTATAAAATGAGCATTAAAAAATATGAAATATACTATAGAAAAAAATAGTTTGTGCATTGAAATGATCGAAAGATGGCAACGTGGAAAGTCTTCCTTCATACAATATAACTGTCAACGTTTCCTTTTTTTAATATTTTGATTACGTTTTATCAATTTGATTCTATTATGAGAGTTATGAATAATGGTTGTGCGGTTGATATTTCGCCCTGTTCGTGTTTGCGGCGTTGCCGATCGTTTATTTATATTCATTCTAATGCACGTTTTATTCGTTTTAAGATACATATATTTTTTTCAATAATCAAATGCACACATTTCAATGCTCGTGCAAAATGCACATTTATTTTATATAATGCACTTTAAATTGTCCCTTTTTCAGAAATATTGATACTGATGAAAAATTTGTATCAATTTTTTTTTTTGTAATATAATCAATATTGATAATAAAATGTGTAGAACGTCTGAAGTTACCTGTTAGTAACTCGAAGGTGAAGAAAAGGAGCAGGGTTCGTAACCCCGACGCATATTTCATACGATTCCCCCTTTCGAATAAATTTCACATTCTTTTTATGATGCCTTATAAGAAATACGCATATATTTTATTTTGTAAACGCGAACATTTTATTTATTTCACCTTTGTCGCTCTTTTAGTCCGCGCAGTTTATTGAGCAGTTGTGCGGGTGCAATTGTCGTACACGCCATTTCTATTCCGCGTTGTAAACGTAAAACCATATTTCGAACGCTTCGGTAAGTGTGCAGTGATACGAAGCAGCTTTTTGTAAAGTTTGTTGGTTCAAATCCGAACATGTCGTCGGAACTGGTCCGTCGCTGTTTACAACGAAAGCAAACATGAGTCTTCTTATATATTGTTTACACAAGAGGAGACTGCTTTTATTATCGTGCGAGAAATACGGATGTTTCGATCTATTGAATTTGGAAAAAAATATTATATATTATTATTATTATCGTTAGTTTATTTTTGTCTGGATGAAAATTTATAATATCATATTTAATTTTCATTCAAATTTATCGGTGAGTTTTTAATTGTCATATATTTTTAAAATTAATGAAAAATCTAATACCTTTCACTTTCAAAAAGACACATATATTAGTCAACAAATTCTTTCTTGAAAATCAAGTTGAGATACTTCTATTACTTCCGCGTATCATTCACTTAAAATAAATTAACTTTCTCAATTTCAATCAACGAATTCATCGATGCGCTTATCTAATTACTTATTTCACCTAAATTAACTCCAAACATTAACTCATTCGACGTTCGTTTTAATGAAGTCGTCATACAATGCAATAGAATCCATCCGTTGATTCGGTGGCGTACTAATAACACCATGCGATCGTAAATCTAATTTATGGGTCGTAAAGCCCATCATTGTCCCATATTTACACCCTCGCAGGACTCGTGTCACGTCGCAAACGCAAAGGCATCGAATGGGTTAATAATTGCCTATATATTTCACATGCCCAATCGTCCATACGTGACATAGACCCAATTTCGTGTCCTTTTTCAACCCTTTTTTGCGAAAATATGTATGAATGGTTTAAGGATCGTGCAAATTGTATGAAAAGAATTCGGCTGTAATGTTATGAGCGCACAATAAGGTGCGTTTATTTGTCGTCGATTAACCGATGTTTTTTAGATATCAAATTACTCGAGATGGTCCTTTTCATCGCTCAGACATAATAAGTCTTGATTGTTGGGATCTTTAGAATTAAAATTGTACGCGTAATTGCTTTGAAAGGAAAATCGTTCCTCGTGTTGAATACGAGCGTGAGTTATAAAGGAGTTGATGGAGAAAAAAAAAATGTTAAAGTGAGTCCTTATTGGCAATTTCTTCGCCTCGTACTTCCCCTCGGAGGATATGAGACCATTTGGGAGCTTATCTCCGCAATTGGATTGTAGGAATGCAGCATCCCATTCAATTGCTATCCAAAAAAGGGGAATCGAAGCGCGTACAAAATACACGCGGTTCATTAAAATTGTTTATTCGATTTAACTAAAAATGCGTGTTTCCACTTTTTTCCAAACACATTCAACCGAAACACGTCTATATTACAACAATCAAAACCAACCAAAATTTATTTTACAACCAATTAGTTTTTATCACGAAAACATATTAAAACACTCGAAAAAAAAAATCACACGCGTATTTCATTTTAATCCGAACTATCATTGCGCGCATTTTTCCCGGCTTTATCTCTCAGTCTTCGGGTATAATTTATATCGCGGCGATTCAATATGCACTTGACCGTGGGAAAGATGGCCGCATTCCGCGGCGGGACCCGCGAGGAATCCGCCCCGCGAATAATGAGACACCACAATGGACGGGAACCTGTTAAACGGACCTCTCCCTCCCTTCAGGCGTTGGCCTTCCACTTTTGTCCCTTTCTGCTCGTCCTGGCCCTCCTCCGGCCTCGGCCCTCTGTCCGTTCTGTTCGGCTTGCGTTGATCTTTCGATGTGGTTTTTGATGTGGATTCGCAATTGGTTCGGGGCAAGGGTATCAATTTTGGTTGTGTGTTTAGTTTTTGTGTTGTCGATTAATTTGTGTGTTTGGTTCTAATCGTCATTGTGTGCAGTTGTTGTAATAGCGAGTCGCTTGAAGAAATGCTATCCCGGAATAACTGGGTGAAAGTCTGGTTCTGAAATCGTTGAATTAGTCACAGAAGTGACTAGTGTATTGTAATAATATAATTCTATGTCGGGATTTCGGTGTGATTAATCCAGGAATTTTGGGATTGAATTTTCTTTCGAAATCTTGGGAATTGCAATTTTTACAAAGCACAAAATTGTTCATCTCTTTTACTAATGGGTTTTTTAGTACATATTTTTCTTTGTTCCGTATTTCCATTACATAGCAACAATAGAAAGATAAGCCAAATATTAAACATCCTTTCAAATCATCCACCCCATCTCTTTAAATTATTTAATACCAACTAACTATAATAGTATGATTTAGTGATAAAGCGGAAACTAGCTCTTTCAATAAAACAAAAAACCATTAACAAGTTAAAAATAATCATCATTTATATATCAGTCATTGCTGGATAAAGATTTTTTAACGCACTTCCAATAAATTGATCGAATATCATCCGATTCATTCCACGCATCTTTTGATTTCATCCGTCCATCGTCCACTCGATATTCTTGTATATTTTTCACAATATCTCGAGTACTCTTCACGCGTCCTACTTCCAACCATACATTATAAAAAAAAAACTCGATTTAAAATCAATTTAAAAAATTGACAAATCGCCCTCCGCATATATTATTCAAACCGCGCTGTTGCTTTCGCCGAATTTCGACCCCGTAAAGGAAATTTGCGCCTATTTATCTTTTCAAGTCGCCGAAAGGAAGTGTCCACACACACACACTCTCAATCTATTTGTGTATACGCACTATATACACACACACGCGCGAGCTTGTGCTAATTTAAATTCGTGTGTTGGTGTAGTCTGTCGAAGTGTATACGAACGTCGGCCATTAGTGCCGAAAGCGATCGATAAACGATAAGTTTGTCGAAACTTGCGATGCGGTCGACTTCAGGTGCTTTCAACTCGACTTTAATTGATTTCGGTACGATTCGAGTGCGAAAATGTCGCGGAAATGCGTTGATCGGTGCGATTTTATAATCGAGTCGGCGGTGTAATTGCGCCACGTTCAATCTCGATGCGAATTGCAACTGTAACGGTTATGATTTTATGTAAATAATAATATGTTTTTATATTGCTATATGAATACATGATTTTTTGTCTGAAAATTTAATAAATTTAAAAGAAATTGTCTTTTATATAGAGATACAGGTAGTCCTCGACTTACGACGGAGATACGTTCCTGAACCTCGGTCGTAAGTCGAATCCGTCGTAAGTTGAATCTATATTTTTTTTCGGTAGTTTTACTTACTATTATGAATACAATAATGAAATAATAAATAAATTAAATTTAAAAACCTTTCTTTGTTTGAGTCCATCATTTAAAATTTTTGTATTCCTTGATTAATTATATTGAAATCAGCAGCCATTTAAATACCAATTTTTTGGCGGTTCTAAATTTCTCAGTATTTATTTCTCACATCCGCTCGAGATTTATCATTCAATTTTAAAAAAAATATATATATTATTATTTTCGATTGTAAGTGCGAACCGTCATATTTCGAGGACTATCTGTATAATAAAATAATTATAACAATCGAACCGGATCTATATCTGTACTATTATGAATATGTATATTTTGAGTCACTTTGAAAATAATCAATTTAAACAGATCGCCCAAACTTCTTCAAATATCTCAAAAAATATTCCTACGTAGAACAGAGATGTTTCAGCACTTTTTCTAAAAAATAATAATAATAATAACCCATCAATTCATCGAACCACCAAATGTTAACAAATCGAAGACGGCACTAAAAATTTAAAAATCAACACCGCCCGAATCTTCACAAAACAGACGCATTCCCACAAAACATTCGAAAAATCATCGAAACCGTCACGAAGAACACACACACACACACCGTCATCGCAGGACTAGACGCGACCGACAATCCGAACAGAACCAGAAATCGGCCGGCATGTCCTTATATGGCCGGGGACGTCCGCGCGGCCATCGTCAACCGGCACTCTTCAAACTTTCAGCCGGCGGTGCAACGACCGGCTTTCGTACGTGGAGGAGCTGGTCTCCGGCAGCCGCCTTCTTCGGCGAGGGTCTCCGGGACGAGGGTCGTGGGGAGCCTGGTATTACCGGTCCTCGGGTCGCTTCCGCGTTCTGCAAAAACGCGGTCCTCCGGGTCCGAATTTATTCTGTGCGCGTGTCGGCGTCTGGTTTGGTGCTTTTCGATGTTTTCGTTTCTGGGTGTTTTTTTTTTTTTCGGATTCGAGGTTGTTTTGCGTTGGTTTTGGGGCGTTGTCTGAATATGGACGATTTCTCGAAATGTGTACGCCCGAATCGGTTTTTGTGCGGTTTCGAAATAGCACGGTTTGATTGAAAGAATCGATTTTTATTATAACCCAACGATAAGATCTGGACTAATCTGATATTTAATAATAGTTATTGAATGAAATTTTGCTACATTACACATATTTGGATAGAAGTTCCATCCGGATATATCGATGGAACCTTCTTCAATTTTTGTATGGTCATTATGCATTTTTTTACACGATAAGTTTCAGAACGTATCTTCCGTGTAAAAAGAGTCTTGAGTGTATTTTTGTTTATTGATTCAATTTTATTTTAACTGCCCTGCTACTACAATTAATTATGTTAATTTCATTCATTACGTCTCGCTCATTATGATAATTAAATAGATTCACTATTCGCCCCATTATTTTGTACATTAAATTACATAATTTAATTTTTTTCTAAATTAAATTATTATTTTAATTGCTGTATTACTTAATGATCGGTATCAACAATCATTTATGAGTATGAATCTAAAAAAGCGATCTCTCATCAACAATTTTATTCCAAAACCCAATCACATTTCCGAAAACCTTCAATTTTTTTTCCGAGCAAATTTACATACAAGAAAACGTCCATATCCATATACGCATCCACGTTCCATCCAATATCGATAAAAATGTGGAACAATTACGAAAATACCTACACAAACTCAAACCACCCCGAGGCGCGAATGTAAACGGCCTGAAAAGCGAAACTCGTTAACGTCGGCCGAGCTTTAATTTAACGCGACTCAATTTTATGCAATCGCAACGATAATCCTTTAAATATGCAACGAGCCTTCTAACTGGTTCCCTCGTGCACAAATAAATAGAAACCAGACGAAAACGGCAATGGGTGCGGCCTCCGAGGACAACGCCAATAGTGCGTCGAAGTCTCCCTGGAGACGTTCGGTCATCATCAGCTCGGAAGACCGAGGAAAGGTCACATTCCCGAACGCCGCAGTCATCGGGGCCGGGGTAGGGAAGTTGAATCACCTTTTGGTGCAAATTCGAAAAATGCCTCGCTCGCCCGCGGCCATGGCCGTGCGTGTAATGGTTATGGCCGGTCATTATCTGTGATTCATCGGTGATTGAAAATGTGCAGGATGGCGGCGGAGATGCGTTTTCGCGCGGATGGGGGTTTCGGCGATGATGCGTTGAATGCGGGTTGTGTCTTTTTTGGATTGTAGCGTAAAAAGGATGATTCTAACACAAGCTCATTCTTGGAAATGTAGAAGTGAGGATGGGTTCTGGAAAATCCAGGAATTCCTGCACTTTCTGGATCACTTCAGATTCAGGCATTCCTGGATTTTCCAGAATCCATCTTCACTTCTACGTTTTCAGGAGTGAGCTTTGGTTAGAACCATCCTTCTTACGCTACTTTGGATTTTGGTATGGATGTGTGAATGAATGTTTTCGGGGAAGACGCTCCTTTGGTGTGTTGGTAGTTGATGGATATTTACGTATTTGGAATTGTAAAAAGATGGGAGGTTTTGAAGAGGATCGAAGCGGAAAAAATCAGTTTAATGGTGCTGAAAAAATTGTATTTTTTTAGATAAGTTATCTTGTCTCCTTCGGAAAAATGATCAATTTATTTGAAAATAAAAAGAATTGTACGAAAATTTACACTCTTTACAGATTCTCGATATTATTTATTAATTAAAATTTTTCGCAACCTCAAAACTCTTTACATCTTGAAATTCTAAGAAATTTTATTAATACATCAACTATAAAAACTCATATTCAACATAGATTAGATAGGTCAAATTTTTCAACTCCATTGCCCCTTCTTTTCACATCCACTCGCAATATTTAATTTTTATATGGCGTTTATTAGTTTCTATATTTGACGTACGCACACTCATTTGCGCAGTAAAATCTCGATTTATGCTCTCCCACACGTATTATATTCATATACACCGAGTCTGGTTTCGGCTCCGTCTGCTCGTTATTCTCTTCTTTTTTTTAATAAATTGCCATGCAATAATTTACGGACGCCCATAACTCACACCCGGAATATTTTCGAAAGTCAGGGGTAAAGAGAGATCCTCCTGGCCCGCTATATATGTGCAGACCTGTCATACTGATTTTTTTTCCAGTTCGTATTCACATTTTTTGATTTATATGGAACGTCTCGCATAGCCGCTACTTACATACAAAATTGAAATTCGAATGTCGTATTTATCACGTTTCGGTATGCGATGAGTTGATCGTAATGGAAACGATCGGGTTTTTATCGTGATCGTCGTGTTGATTGAGATGTTTTAATTTGTTATCATTTTCTATTGAATGGTTCGTGTTCATTATTTTTCTTAATTATAAAGTTGTTTTTGAGATTTCGTGGTATTTTGCGTCCGCAATTCATCCTTTGTGTGCACCTGCTTCTTTTAAAGCCTCCTTATGTACGATTCATTTTTTAAGTAATTAACCCAGCGTGCTCGCTCTCGCCGAAGACGAAACATTTTACATCTAAATTAACACCACCTACACATTTATAATAACATTTTGTAAAAAGGCATATACGTACGAAATATGTGCGTATTCCGAAGCGAATGAAAAATTTGAAAAAAAAAATCGCTAATGAATCGCCATTTTTATGCCTTTTTATTGTTGCGCAAGAAAGATATTTCGTGAACATCAAACAAACGCCGAATCGTAAAATAAATAATTAAATTTTCCAATAATTCGCATGCATCGATTTTTTATTCGTAATATTGATTTTTTTCAATAATTATTTATCTTTTTAAAATAAAACTATAACATCCATGATATTAAAAAAGCTCACGTGTGTTCCATCTAATTGAAACGTGCGTTGATAATTCGGACAACTTTAATGCGTCCTTCACTATATAATATCAATATAACCCGAGCTATATATGCGTGGTTAGGTTATAGGCGCCGTTTTTTAACCCTTCATTAACCGGCCGACACAAAACGTCGAAGAAAAAAACACATGAATGGCATTCCGGGCGAAATACCGGTTCCCCGCTTTTAGTAGAGATGCGATATGGAACTATTCGGTGTTTTGTTGTCGTGGATATTAAACACAGTGCATGCCGGATTCGTTTTGTGGAATTTTTAATTGTTTTTTTTTTGCCGTATCGATAAAATGGTACCGGATTCCGAAAATGTTTGTCTAATATCTATTGAAATTTGTCGGGTATCGAGTGCCGAAGTATTCTTTTTCATTCAAATTTTTCTTGATGGAAATTTGCCGAATGTCTTTCATTTTTCACGTTTTATGCGTGGGAAAAAAGGATGTGACGTTCTTTCGGTTGTATAAAAATTCGGGTTACTGGAATATGCGCGTTTTTTGTTCTTCAACGTTTCCCGAATGTGTGCTAAAATTTTGATTTATCGCCGCGAATAATGTGCAAAAGAGGCAATAAATATTTATTATTAGGATATGAAATGAGAGATTTATCAAAATTTTTGGCACTATTTTTTACACGCACATTCGTAAATTTATTGCCTCTTTTCATTCTAAAATTTGAAAATATCCAGGTGCTATTTATATATTATTAGGCGATTACTCAGACCGTCCAATATTCCCATTATTAATTTTCCCAAATGTTGACAAATCGTTCAAAAAATAGAATTTTCAATTGATTAATTAACAAGCGTCTTTAATAAAATTTGAAATATGTCATAAACTTATCGAGCCATCAACGAAATTACACCGAAAACTCGACAATCAATTTTGTCATTACGTCAAATCGGCTTCATTTATATTTCATAGACCCGATTAATCATTCCTTTTACAAACCAACTATCTTCTAACTTTAATGAACCGCCCAACGATTTCGTTATATTTTATCATTTCAAAGCCTACTTGAATCGAGCACTTTCTGTGCGCGACACTAGAATGTCATCTTATCGAACTTAACACACAAGCACTTGACATTTTTAGGTGAAAGCCAGACATAAGCCTAAGCCGAGATTGCCCCCGACAAGTCCACGAATTCTCAAACTTTTTATACGGCGTGAAAATAAAACGGAAACTACCTCTTTTATGTGTGCATTTAATTCGAGATACGATCACGCCCACTTCGGTTTTCCTTTCTCGTTCGCATTCTGACCCCGCCGACCCAAGCTGGGTGCTTTTGCTATTCCACAACAATGACCGTTCAATAATGGCTGTTTGTGCTGTATTATCTTTAATGATATAATCTACGGGTTTCTATGAACGCGAATTTTCGTCAAAGCGCTCCTCCATTCGGAGCTAATTCGACCGATTCCACGAATTTCGTCTGGAGGCTGGAAATCGTTTGAATCATCGTCGATTATAAATAAACTACGTATAACTGTATACATGTCGAAATTAAATGTTTTTTATACTTATAAAGTAAACGGCGTATCGAGATATGATGTGAAAATATCCACGGAGGCATTTGTTAATCGACGATCATAATCGTTGCCAGTTTAAGTATTAAATAAATTTTATCGAATTTTTCGAGTCGTAAATGTTGACTTTTACTACTATTATCGGTCGACGCCAAGGGCAGATTCTCAATCAATTCTTTTTATAATAAAACGTTTAAATTAATCGCATCGGCGATGTTCTTCGCATTAGTACGTTTCGTTTCGTACGAAAATTAAATTGAATTTCTGATTATGGATGCTAAATGACAATTTAATAACGTTATTCGACTGTTCAAGATAATTAATTAGCATATTAACTTTTTGACTCGAATCCATAAAATTAGCCTATAACATGGAAATCATCATTTTTTATTGTGAATTATATTCCAATGAATCATCGGCGACCACACCCATGGCCGTTTATCAAACTAAACTTCTATGTTCAACCCTTTGAAGTTTGGTCTGGAAATAAATTGATAAACGATTATGTAGAACTTCCAATTCGAAAGTTATATGCGCCATTATGAATCGCCATAAATAAAGCTTTCAAACACCACTTACAACTTGTGCTGAAATTGAAATACAATTTATTTATGTGTCTGTTTTTTTGTTTCAGGAGGTGAGCATCAATTTTATTACAGCACTTTCAGAACGTATGTAATATTAAAATTCTATATATCATTTTCCATAATAATATATCATACAAATATTGAATTTCCATGTAGTTTTTTTTTATTGATTTGAAAAATTAATGGAACGATTTTTAATCTGAATCGTAACATTGGCGGTCATCGAACGTATTCAAAATTGATATGGAAACTGTCGCATTGACGATTCTATTCAATAAATCCTAACTATTGAAACGGTCCGCTTCCTCAATTTAAACATGCGAAGAAGTGTCGTTATTAAAATTAATGGATAAATAATGAACACAATGCGTACATATCCTATCGAAAATTAAACATGACAAGCCTGCTCCTGTTAATATTTTCAAATCCTAATCATTTCCCCGAAACCATAAGCGAACGGAACGGCTTTATAATCCGGAAAATCTAGAAATTTCCAAACAACCACCGCTCGTTTTTATCACCGAGTTTTCGCAATGCGTGCGCAAACGTGCACACACACACACACACAAACTTGGCATATAAAACGAAAACATACGGCTGCCGTTTCCCGAACGTTTATACAAAGCAACGGGCCTTTGTGTACCGGCGGGCATTGTTTTTCCCGCGTAAACAAGCCACGTCCGTTTCCATCGGCGGAATTTTCGCCGAATTTCCGCGGAATTTTCCGCGAACGGCCCCTTTCGGACCTCGGCCGCTCGATTGCCATGTCTAGAGTGCTGCAAAGTGCTAGGATGGTACGGAGCCGTCCCACGAGGTCGGTCCAATCGGAAATCGCGGTCGGTTTGGTCAAATGATTGTTTTTCAATGTGAGGGGCTCGGCAGTAAATAGTGCTAAGCGACAAAATTGTAAAATTAAGTTTTTTTTTACTACAGAAATCCCCTATATACAATAGCGGATTTCTGTGTGTGTCCGTGTGTCTCGATGACGCTCGCGACTTTAAGATGATCGACCCGTCGATCTCCTATATACGTGTATAATTCTTCATGCGTATATGGTCTTTATGTGTATACACATAACGTCTATAATATCATGCTATGAAAGCGTCTCTATTGAATTATGCCATACGTCGATTATTACGCAG
>JAOXNN020000079.1:1022422-1049787 GCA_028571205.2 Hydropsyche betteni
ACAATTATTACATTATTTTTGATTTGGTGTGATCAAGAAAGGCAAAGTGCGTGCTCTTGACCCGAATGACCCTATACACCGGGTTGATATTATTTCTTTGACGATACTTCGATCATATGTGTTCGGGCATATATACAGTATTAGCGGATAATAGCCGCTGGGCGATCATGGCACAAATGTGTCATCGCAAAAAAATTTCATGACACGTATATAGGTCACGAAAGTGAAGCTTCTGAATACAAAATTCAATAACCTCGATTAAATTGAAAATTTAATCATTTACATGTACAAACTTAATCACTCGTTGCTCAACTTATTCATTCAAAATGATAATACTTCAATAAATTCGGGAAATAAATGCATGTTCGGCGTGTGAACTGTCCGTACGTATCCTGGTTGAGATCTCGGGCCACGATGTCGGAATCGTCTGAGCTTGCTAATCGAAAATTTTCATTTGTGTTTATATTACGCGTTCAAGGACTGTTATTAAAGCCTATAAATTAGTCGGATCGCCAAAGCGTGGGTGTCGAAGGAAAAACCCGGTTAGAAGAGGCGAAAACGAGCATCGCTTCTAAAACGTGCTCACAAAGAAGCGGCAGGCTCTTAGAAAGTTTACGAGTCGTAGATAACGTTTGTTTATTGTCGCCTGAGAGGCTTATCTTCATTGTTGGGTCGCATCGTTTGAAATCTTTTGAATTAAACACTGCACACATACTGATTATTAATATCTGTCTTGTACAACTGGGAGCCGGGTTGTATCTGTGTAACGTTGCATGTTCGGATCTTGCATTGTTCCGAATTTCGAGATTATATGTACTTTATTTTGTACGAGTATAAGAGGACTTTTGTGCAGAGTGAAATATGAAAGGGTCTCACGCTTGTTTCTGAAACATCGTCGAGTAATGGACTGAATAAAAATCGGACGAAAAGAAGAAAAAGAGGATCAAAAGACGCGGAGCGGTGTGATTGAGGACCTCATCAAAATTCGGAAGGACACCTCGTCTCGGAATGAAGAGTTCATTCTGATTCGGACGTACTCGGACTTAATTAACGAGGTGTTCTGGCCCCTGAAGGGTTGGACTATTTTTTATTTTTTTGTTCGTTCACATTGTTGTAGAAGTACATACATGCCTTCCTTGTCACCTAGTTGGGATAATTAATCGAGTGTCGAGTTTGACTCGTGGGAATGACCAATCCGGGTTGATCATTATCGTACAAAATGAATTTAAGTGATATGAAAAATTGTATATTTTTTCGAACGATTTTGTATTTAAATTTAAATATTAAATAAATTTCTTCGTCGAATTTATTTCTCTCGTTCAAGGCTTGTTTGTAATTAAATACGAAAAGCGATACATTTTCGAGTTGGAACATTTAAATTTTAAATATTGACATTTAATCAAACAAATTTTATTAGAAACGTTAATTCCGCCGACTCGCCGTTTCATTGTGCTCCGTTTCAACAGTATCCAACAATGCCTTTGGACACATTGAATCAACAATTCCTTTCACCGACTTTGATAATAATCGTTCCGATGTTAATTACGAACATAAATATCAATTAATAACGGCGCACACAGACGTACATAAATAAATACATGATCCGATGCGTAATAATAGAAAAGCGGGCCACGAAAACCAGTCAGATGAAATTTCACGTGCACGCAACTCAAACGGGTATCCATTTCGTATAACGCGTACTGATTCGATTTAATAGCTCTATCTAACAATCAATCGACGGACATTTGTAACGTGTACACGAATTGATCGTTTGTTTGATCTGTAAATTGTAATCTGATTGTTGGCGTTGGATGGAGTGGCCGCACTTGAATGTGCCTATTCCGATGTGTCTCTATAGGTGAGTTTCAGTGGAATATCGACTCGATACGATCGTGTGAAAGTAAATATAATTTTGAATAATTGAATTTTTGCTATTTTATTATATTCAATATCCAATATTATGAAATCTATTGAATATGATTTTGAATAATTTTTTTTTCATAGACTTTCATTTCAGTTGAATATCAAAAGTTTTGATTTTTGTGCTTTGAAAAATTCGAATCTTCATTTTCAACCCACAACTCTTCAATTATTATTTACCTTGTACAACTATTTTGATGTATAATACAACAACAATCATTAAAATAATCAAATCAATGCATTAAAATTTTCAACGCTAGGGTTGCCAACAGTCCTTTATTTGATAGGACAATCCTTCGAAATATCTTCCTGTCCTTGTACTTTATCGAATTTGGAAAAAAATGACTTTCTTTTGGAAATTCAGTATTAAAAATTTCTTGTAAATGCAGTGGCTGATTTATCTATAAGAAGTGTTAAGCATGCATGATCATTTAGTTAACCATACAAATCTTTGATAATGGCAAGAGCCGATGACGTGTGTTCTACCGAGGTCTGAGCTATGTAGAACCAACGGATTCGCTTCGTCTGTCAAACTGGTGGTCATTACAATTGCAAAATGGTCAGTGAGGGCGCAGTCTGTTCGGTATTTAACTCGTAATTTTGCGATCTACTTAAAAGACAGCGACCACAAAGCCTATCACATAAACACGCGTATCGTTGGTCTGAAAGCCTCCTACGCTGGCATGGGCGGATTGGCTCTTATAGCACATGCCCCTTACCGAAACACGATTGAACTAGCGCGATAAGTTAAAGCCTATACTATGCGCAATCTGGAGAATTTGAATCTCCCGTATTCAAAAAATTATGACACTTCAAACCCCTAACGAAACGAATCCGCTACATATTTATATAAAAAATCTTTACAAATCCACAAGAGTGTCAAGAGCCTCGACACAGTTGGCAACCCTAACACCAACACCACCCACACATCAAACCTAAAAACAATAACATCACCAAATCCCTATAATTTTCCCCACAATCACGACACCGATGATGATTTAATTTCCCAGAATCACACGACCGTCACTCAACACCTCCGGTGTTGACTCCTCGGTCCATCCTCGTCGGCAGACCAGACCGCAGACGCGAAAGCCGTCCGCGCATGGGCGGCTAATTGGCCGTGTGATGGCGGCGCTCTTTGCGGTTTCTTATGTCGGAAGACGCGTGGGACTTTGCCGCCGGTCGTAAAAAGACGAATTTCCCTCGGAGGAAATGCCCGAAGACCGTTATCGTTGGGCTTTTCGAAGGCGCGGTTCGTGATCGATGGACGGGACATGATTCAAAATGGCCGCCGTTTGTTTTGTTCGGTTCGAGTGTGTCTGGGTTTTATCTTGTCGCTGTGCAAATGTTCGAGTTTTCTTTTGTTGAGCGCATATTAAGATATAGTTGTAAACTCGTTGATTTGTTGTGGATTTTATCTGAATCGCTTAAATTGAGTGTCGGGTTTTCGAAATAGAATCGCATGCGAAGTTTGTCTCGATGCGTATATATGATAAATCCTTCAAATGTGTATTTGATTCGTTGTAATTAACTCGGAGCTTGTATGTAGTTTGTGGTTTGAGTATTTCGTATTCATAACGCGGCACCAACATAAATTATCCGAATCGGAACGATGATGTTGTTAATGGTCCTATGTTAAGTAATTTTTAAAAAAGGTTTTTTATTTATTATTATTTTTTTCACTATAAATGCATGCCACAGGAACACGTGTACGACAATTACAATAATAAATAACCGTATCCACGGACCACCAACAAAGGAACCCTACACACGAACGAATATTAGAAAAAAATGTATCGTAATTACACGCATACAAGTCCGATATTATAACATACCAAGGTTTTGAACAACGTCTAGGATCGGGGACTACCCGTTTTTTAATGGTTTCTAAAAAATCGTATTAATTCGTCCGGGTGTTGGACAAAGGCCGAATTTACACACACACTCAATATGTTAATCTCCCTCTTTTCGGGCGACTTTAATACACTTAAAACGCCGATAAATCAAAGTCATCTCTCGCGTCGTTACGTCCCAAAATGGCGACGATTATGGGTGGACCGTCGCGTCCTGCAATGTGCAATTTGAATACAAATTACATAGTAGCCGAGTGCGAATTTATAACGGTCGCGATAAACAGAATGTATTTGGCGCCTCGACGCACCGCAACATGTCGTCGTCCAATTTTAAAACGGTTCCAGGAACGATCCTTTCGCTGAAAGTGCTCCGGAATTATCCCAGATATGTCCGTATGGGCGATGGCCATTGTGTTTTCGAATTTGCATGACGTGCACGTTTTCGTAATTGTGATTGACGTTCAATTCGAATGTGCGTAGCTTTGATTGAACTGTATTAATCATCTCGTGCTGCAATCGAATTTCGAATTGGTTTGGATTTTTTGTCACTGATTGCTTTGAATCTATGCATGATATTTGCATCGATGAATATAATGTATTCTTTTGGAATGTATAATAATTATAATTTGTTAACCAAAACTCTTAAAGTAAATTAGACTATCTTCAGTGAATTATTAGAACCGATTTTATTTTATTTAATTAATTCATAAAACAAAGAATTATTCTGAAGCTTTCAGTTGAAAAATTATATACTTGTGAGACTCAACATGGACTTTTGTTCTTTGTCACCTCTATAAAAATACTTTGGGAAAAACCGTGACACTTTTAAACAAACGACTACCACTTGACGTGCTGCATACAAAAACTCGATTTAACGCATTAAATTCCGAGTGCAAATGAAAAAAAAAAGAGTAAATGATACGTCTTTCAGTGTCAGTATATCAAATCTTCATGTTTATACATAAATAGCGATTCGCATGCGACTCAACATCGTCATTATAACGTGTCAAATACCAGAACGGATGATTTCACACATGATCGAACGAGCATGTTATTAAAACGACGAAAGCACTAGTCGTCCATGTCGAGTGAATTGTTAACCCTCCGGTGACGGAAATCGGACACAAAATGGCCGTCGCCTTCGTTGTGTATTTGCCTTTTTCGTACACAAAGTCATCCGCGCTAAACTCTCACGACATTCATAAGCTTCGTAAACATTCGAGAGCTGTATTTTCGTTGGCCATTAGCGTTCAACTATCGATCATCTCGAAGCGCAATTCACACATTCGATTTGCGTGTAAACTCAATTACGGCCATACATTTTTTTCTTCAAATATTTATTTTATCTCCGCACAAAATCGAAGAAGCGCTCATTTGATTTATAATATACGAATTATTCGACGCTCTCATCTTTTTGTAGTTCGTCATAAATCCTAATATAATACAACAATGTATAGAGTGTTACGTGTTCGAACTCGAAATAGTATGTACTATTGTTTACTTCTCGAGTGAATTTTGCACGGAAACACCCAGTTTCAAGCAGAACGCGAACGTATATTGAAAACCTTAAATAAACGCTCACATATTTATTTGAATTTGAAGTGCTGGAATTCATGTCGGCTCTTTTCGGCTAGAGAAAGAAACACTACATAATATGCGATTTGGATGCGGCATATGAAGAAAAATGGCAATATGTCATCATAAATAAAGGACACACAAAAGCGGAGCGAATTATTGTGGCGCCATGGAGCAGGATGTTTGTGTCTCGTGTTCACAACAAACACTTGGAAAAACTATGATAAATATAATATTTTCGATGCATTTGTGTGCCAAAACATTCTATTGATCCGTGATGATCCACTCGGCTGTCGGTCACCCCTCTTGTTAGGAGTTTGACCCCGTTTCGTGATAGTTTCTTGCAAATTTGATTTAAGGATGTGCCGAAATAATTTATATTATGTATCTCATGGTAGTTTGTTTGTTTTTGTAATACACGCAAATATTTTTCAATTAAAATTTTCGGGTTTGACAAAAATTTACATTGTCAACAAAGGGTTGAAAGCGTCGTGTATGTGAAGCACATTTCTGTCACACTTTATTCATAATATGCAAACAAACATAAGCGTTTTCATGCAAAAAAAAAGACAATTTGGCACTCCCTTGTCGTTCCCAGATTCGTTTATGAAATTAACACATTTGAGGCGATAATATCAGCAGCTGCCAAACAAATGATACAAACTCGCCTGCAAAATGAAAAACTCTGTCACTTGAAAACTCACGAGCGTACATTTTTTTCTTTTCAATATTTACATCTCTTTTTTTATAATATTACCACAACATCGAAATAAAATGCGTGATTATGTCATTAAACTTGAGCTCGCATTGTTCTCGATGTTAACCTTTTTTTCGATGATCGTGATCGTCATCGATCGATTATTTATCTGTGGATCTCGAAGATCGTCCGTAGGTGGGAGAATTAGCAACAAACTATGCAACATTGCTATACAAATTTATACTTCATAGTATATACATTTTTAATCGACCTTCGCGTTTAATTTTCAATAGACGTCGATGAGATCACAAAATCGAGATGTCAATAAAAAAATGTGTTTGCAAAAACTTGCACATGTACGTGACCAATCGACTTATCGTCTTTGTATCCTCTGTAACAACAAAAACGAAAAGAAATCTAGACGTTAGCAGCTTCGAATTTTTCAGACCACCGTTAGACGGTATATAGATATTTTAATTGATTGCGTTCTTGTTTTCGAAATTGACAATCGGAACATTCCAATATGTCATTTGAATGTCAACGACACGCTTTGTGTTAACGTCCCAGTGACATTCTCTTGCGAATCCTATTGATCATCTTGTAAGGAACCGAGATGAAACTCCTCTAAATGTTTGTGTTCGACTAAAATCATTTTTGTGTTTATTATATTATCTTAATTATCGAAATTTCCCGTCTCCGTCGAATAATCTATGAACTCGGGCACTTTTGACGTTATTTAAACGGAATTTTGTAATGAAATACTGAAGTATTCTTCGATGAAATTCTTTATATATATAAAAAAAAAACTTGATTCAATATATGAAATTTAATTAAATTATTCGAAAATTTCGTTTTTTAACGATCTCAATATAATATTACATGAATATTCATCTTCAGATCAGAGTATCGCGTATTTACATCACAAATCCGTAATCGATCATAAACAGCGAACAGGTACGAAACGAACCACCCAACTTTCTATATATTCAGATAACGATCAAAGTGAAAAGAGACCAAAGCCACCTGAAAACCACATTATTTACACAAGATTCATATTAACACAATTCCGATTTCAAAGCGACGCCCGCCTAAGAACATAACACATTTAGCGCTCCCTCGTTTGCGGCTCCGCATTTATTTGCATTACGATAATCACGGTGCCGTCGCGCATACGTAATGTAATTTTTTTCCTCCTCCGGGACACAATGTGTGAACAAGATCGAGATAAAGCTCATCACGGCCGTCATCAAAGGACCGACGCGTGTGCGCCGGCGAACACTCGAGACCGGGCCACCTGAAGTTAACCCTTTGCGGCGCGGGGAGCTTTATTGTTTTATTGGCGAGGCGCCGCGCGTTTCGCTCGTTTCGTCTTCCTTTTGTGGGTTTTCGTAATTCGTCGAAATACGGCCGTGTGTCGGCTTTTTTCGGGTTGCGCTTTATGGAGTGTTGATTTTCGGGTTCTTTGTGATGAATTCTTTGTTTCTTGCGGGTTTCGATCGAGTTTATCGTTTTCGTTGGCGATCGTTCACCGTTAAATGTTGGGTGAAGGCCTTTTTGGGAAAAGTTGTTTTCGGGTAGTCGAAATGAATTATCGAAATTATTTTATCTCGGGAAAATGTAGTAATATGTTCGATGGAAACTGAAGCTTTGAATGGAATTACAGAACTGAACCGTTGACTAATTTAAAATCATCACGTATAGACAGTCATTCACCATCCGCTGCTAGATGAAGACTTCTCCAATCTTCTTTTATTATTGAATAACTCTCATCCAATTAATTCTATAAATCTTTTTCATTTTATCTATCCATCATCAACTAGGCGTTTATTTTCTTTTTCAGTACTTTACGTGTCTATCTTCCATTCTTATGTCTCCCTACATATCCAGATCATTCCTATTTTATGGTTTTTATTCTACTTATACTTCTGACTAAATGGTAATTGAAACATAAAAGAAATCTCTGTATTTTTTTATATGAAATATGTTTGGTGTAGATAATGTGTTTTCATTTTTTTCCTTTGCCGCGTTTTCATTACCGCTCTTATCAATTCCCTTCTGTATATTTTTTCGCTGTTTGCACCTGAAATATTTATCCTATTTTACGACTCGTCGTATATCTTCCTCTCGAGTAAAAATTACCGCACGACGGTAATTGTTTCGCCGCACGATAAAAGAACGCTCCGACGCAGTTTTACTGGCTCTTTGTCGGCGAAATGGTAAAGTGGTAATTTCCGACGAAAATCCGAAACAATTAAATTTGTGCGTGTACGGGCGTTGTAATGAATTCGTATCACGGTTTCGAATCGCAAATTTTTGAGGTTTATAACGGCCGTAAAATATCTCTGTAATACACCTTTTTCTACAGTTGTTTCTATTTTTACGGTCCACTATGAACATGGAATTCAAATTTTCCGTGTTCAGAAATAGAATGCGTAATTTAACTAAATTCCTGTGTTCTACTAATGTTTCAATATTGCTTTTGGAAACGTACTCGTGTTATTTATAAATATTACCATTTCAACTATTAAATAAATCGTTCGAATCCAGATATACATTCAAACGACCAATAAAACTAGTCCTTTCCAGCGAAAACTCACAATGGCCCGCAATAATACAGCAAGCTTCCATAGAAATATTACACAACCGTTATTCTAACAACGCTCATTACACGATTATTACAACGTACAGTACAATCCTTTGTTTTCAACATGTCCGCAGTTGCGGGTCGTAAGTTCGAGCCTTCGTTTTCGCCATAAATCACGCGATGACTTATTTTACATTGAACCATCAAAGCGCGGACGTTTCGAAAGTGCGCCTTCTAATTAAACACTTTCTCATTTAGGTATTTTATTTTTTTTGTGGGTTCGTTATGCGCTATTGCAACACGGTCAATTAACGTTCGGGTCACTGTTGCCTACTGATTGTCTAATTGTGGTCGGCCCGATCGTTTACAGCTCGTTAAAAAGATTGCATTCGTTATCTTTTTCGTAATCGTAAAAAAATAAATCATATCTATTGTTAATATCAAATTATATTGTGTTATGACAAGTGTAATCTCTTCCGGATTAAGTTTTACTATAAATTCGGTTACGATATTACACATAGATAACGTTTAACTGTGAATTATTGAAAATCGTAAGTGTTAAACATTCGATAAATGCGATAACAAATATAAATTGAATCATGCGTAACTATTCCCCATTCATTGCTTATATAATAAATTATATCTCCAGCAACTCTTATTTAATTAATTTCACACATTTTCAGAACTCAAAAAACTCCTAAACGATCAATTTTCGACAACTCGATAATAACACAATTGACCAAACAAATTCGAACATTTCACACCACTTTCTCTAATCCAACATAACGTCATCGTCCGTTTCGCTACCACGACACGCACTGCAATCATCGCGCAACACAATTTTAAGGCTTTCACGCTGACCTGCGGCCGCACGCGAGTCATTAGACATTAATTTTCGTTCACACAGATAGATAGCACACCGCCGTTATGCGGTTTATTGTTCGCAGTTCGTTCAACTCGATTCGCGCTAGAGTGCAACGCGAACGTGCACATGCAAATCGCCTTTTGTCCGTGTGTATGTGCACTTTTCGTTCGTTTTTCCCCCGGGCACTCTGCGACGTATCCCGCTCCGTTGGTTTCCCCTTTTTCGAAACTAATCGTTCGTCGAATGAATGCGCTCAAGGAGGGCTTTTAGTCTTAATTCAATATCCTGTCTGTGGCCAATGGCGCTCTTTGTGCGTTCGAACCTCGGATTGTGTCAATGTTATCGAGCGAAAGTTTGTCCGTATGTTCGTTTTCGCTCGATATTCGATTTTTATAACAAATCGATGAAAAATTGTTCGGAAAATTTCGGCGATTTATTTATGGATGCGTCTCAGACATAATAGAGTAGACATTAATGTGGATCAGTTGTTTGAAATCTTCCATATGCATATTGGTTGACGAAAAAATCGTTTAAAAAGCCATTTTGCCAGACGGCGACATTTCAGTATATAATAATATGCACTCTTGAGTCGCGGCCGGATCGTTCATTAGCAATTCGCGAAGGCCAAACTGGTATTTTATCTCTCGTATATATTTTTTATTTGTATTCTTTTTATTATTTAAGGGATCTGGTATCTTGTCTCTTGACATCTCTTCGCATTGCGTTTTAATTGCACGCGCAATTTACTCAGATCGAATCTATAATATCAGACGTTTTCCATTTAAGAGAAAATGCGGAATCATTTCCTACAAAACGCGTTCGCTTAAATCGATGAATAAATTATTCTAAAGCTTTAATTACTATTAGATTTACAGAAAATCTTCATACTTATAATACGCTAACTGAACCCGGCAGACGTTATTCTGCCAATCTGTATTATAACAGCTTGATATGATTCTATGAATTGCATAACCAAAGCAACCAAATTCAACAAACGACAAATCTTCGACTCTTCGTACTGAATTTTTTTCTGATACATATACATGCCAATTTTCATAATGATCGGGCGAACGGTGTTGGAGCGAAACGACGTCATATATATACATACCAACATCCATTTTTATACATATAGATAAGCACAAATTAAAAATATATGTACAGTCCTCCGATAACGAATCCGTTCACACCAGCCGGTATCGAAAATCGTTTTATTACGAGCGAACGCGGGTCAAACGCGAAATCGACCTCTGCTAATAACGGGCCCATTGTTCGAATTCTTCGAGTCGTGTAATTGCGAAATTGACGATGTTGGCTAACCGTTTGAACGCCGATGGGAGACAATGCGTGATGGACCACAAATGTTGATGAGACCTTTCGCTTCCGAAATGATTCGATGTGTGAATGTTTTCGCTTCGGCAAATAACAGATTTTTGTTTGATTTGATGTGTTTTTGGTGTTTGTCGAGTTTGTGTTGATGTCGGTATGTGAAAATTGTATTTTGTATTGAAGATGTGTTTTTAGGCGAATGTAAGAGGTTCGTTCGATGTCATTTAAGACTTGGACGACACAGCGTAAACAAAATTTATCAGAGGTCGTCGGGTTAAATGTGCTTTTAAATTAATTTTTAAATATGGTTATATCATAATAATTTTGGCGGTGAAACATTTGTTTTAAATATATGTAAGTACTTATCGCGAAAAAACGACACATTTTAATATTCATTGTCAAAAACAAATTATAATAAATATTTTCCTCAATGATCTAACTATCGAAACCATCCTCAAAACGATCATATTTATTATTTTATAACACACATACATCAAAACCATGAATGAGCTAAAAGAAGATAAATAAACACTCGTCCATTTCTGAGACACTATCGCAAGCCCCACATGTGCTTTTCAACTTCTAAAACACTAATTCTAAAAGATCTTTTTAGTGACTTTTTAATGCTCCCAAATTTAAACGCCACACATAAAAAGCGCCAACCGAAAAGCTACCGAACTATTTTTTATCCCCCGACCGACAATCAATTTATTATTTGTCATTCGTTTTTTATTCAATTTGCGATTTCAATCTGCGAATCGAAGAGCTACAAACCGCCGATTTGCATAAATCGACCGGGGCAATTTGTTCGCCCAATAAAAGCGAGGAAACACTCAATAAAGAGCCCTTATCGCGAAATCGCTAGGTGGTAGAAGAAATCGCCTTAATGAAAGGAAATGCGTCGACAAACCGAAAAATGACCCGAGGAAGCAATAAACAGAATCAAAATTGAATAAAGGCCGTTCCGTGCGCGGAATGTTTAATTGACTCAAATTCGTAATATTGTATGTAGGAGTGACGAGCGAGGAATTTTTGTGCGCCCGAAATTTATGTATCGCATGCGAGATACGTCAGATTTCAAATTGAATTAATGAGATTGTTTTTCAGTCGAGAATTCGGTGAAAAAAAAATGTCAGTTTGAAAAATGTCCGATAAGATTGTGCGTCCGCTTTATTTAATGGCGGGTGTGTAGGAAATATTGAATCCGTTGACGTTTGTCTCTCATTTGCAATTGTTTATGTTGAATTAATTAGATTTTTTTTTAATAAACGTATTCTGAATATATGAAAGAATTATAACTCATTAAATATTGCATTGGTCATTCTTTGATATTGCCTTTTAATATTCCATAATCGCTGTTTCTTCAATGTAACATCGGACACATTAGGAATAATGAAAGGCGCCATCGCGTTGCAGACGACACGTGAAGTGAATTTTATTGTGTCGCTAACGATTCAATTTGCAAACAAACGAAGCCGCATGTTATCACGATTGACACATGTCCGTCTTCATGTCGTATAACTTTTTTATTCATTTTAACAAAAGAAACACTCCGCAAACAAATCTTTTATCCTCGTCAGATGCGTACGCATCCAGATCTTTTCAATTCGAATTTTATTGATATGAACGAGCCCGCGACATCGAATTATAAACCGTTTACAATAACGTCCACTGATAAAGCTTTGCAATTGTAAATTCATGTAATGAACAAAAATAACTGGAAGAATATCGAAAACGGCTAAACAAACTTAGCAATCGTTTCACTTTATCTAAAACATACAAATCTGTGCCGATTCGCTTCGGTTCTGTTCATATTTGCAATATAGCAAATCTAGCACAAAAGCATCGAAAAATCGCCGTCGATTTGTTTGTTTTGTGTTAACGTTCCGTTTCATTTCCTCCATCGATATTACACGGGAGCAGAAAACCATTTTCTACGGTTTGTTTGTTCCATTGTTATTGTCGAGTTTATATCCTTAACTTGTAACACAATTCCTCGTCTATTATCCGCCGTTTCGTTTCCTTCTCCATACCTTTCGCATATCGCGCCAGAATATGTGCGTAACTTGGGTTACTATGTTTTTTTTTCCGCTACGAACGATTACTGTTTCATCTGCACACATTCATCGAAGTAATACGATTACTTCCTTTGTCCGTTAGTCGTGATGCAGGGGGAACGAATATTTTATTATATTTTCGGCCATTGTTGCCTCCCTCTTCGTAATATGTGCCGTGCAACAATTTCGAATATTGCGCTTTATATTAAGGAACCCATTTTTTTCGCGTTTGGGATTTATTGTGTCGTAAAAAAATCGTCAAAACTAATTTTTATGACGTATTTTAGAAATTATTCTTTGAAAATATAAAAGATTTTTTTCTGAACAACATTATTTCATAATATATCTGAAATGTACTATAAATTATTTTTTTTTAATATCTACAAATTCTTTCAGGTAAATAAAAATTTCAACACTGCAATTTACATATCTCGCGTATGATCATCGATTCGTTCCGTAACAAAATAGATTTCACACTCGATATTCCACACATCACACGGTTTTAGATCATCTCGGATCGATATAGCAATCGTTGGGACTAATGATTTTTATATGTCCTGGTAATCTGGCGTCGTCGCCTCTGCACATAATTCGCTCTGCACCTCCACGAATAAATAAACTGAAAGTATTGAAATGCACAAGGCGCATACCAAACGCCGGTTCCTATGGTGGTTTCGGATGTTTGTGTGTGTTCTCGGGGGAGTTTTTGGATAATTTTTGAGTCGAAGATTAAACGTCGCCATAAATGTCGTCGCTAAATTTGAAGATTTGCTCAGTTTCCGCAATGAATCGTGCTTTGCATGTTTATACCTTCCGCGTGTATCGGAGTTTGAATTAAACGTTTCTGTTTCTTGTTTAATTTCGAATATTTCGTTAACTTTTTTAGTAGACGTTTTTATTGAGTAGTATTTCTTTGACGTTGAATTCAATAAAATAAAATATAAATTATAAACGAAAAATTTGTGCCATTATAAACATGAACGAGATCATTTCAATGAAAATGAATTCTATATAAAAAAACTAAAACTATTCAAAAATATCGCGAATTTATTTTTAATCTATTATATTTACTAAATGACCATAAATGGATCCTAAATGATTTTAAATCGATGATTAGTTATTGGTCATCATTATTTGATTTACTACGCGATCGACTTCGTTGCACTCTACTGAGCCATCACACTCGAGAAGACATACCGATTCTTCAACAAACGATCACCATTCGAAATAAATTTGAATACTATCCGATCGAATCAATATTTGCCCACTCGAGAAGACAAAACTCCCAATATTTTTCCTCTCGTCCGAAAGATTATTCATCGGTACCTTATAATTGCGTATTTACTCAACTAATTATTCGTCACTAGAGGCAATATAATTACGGTAGCCTACGAATACAAACATTCAATACGTATATGAATTTTGTGTATATTTACTTAACATAGTGTTTTTCCGGTGGTGTTTATTTTGCCCGTCAGTCGCGGTGTGGCCATCAGGTGAAGACGCACGAGCCGCTTCCTTCGGCCAGGGATCAACAACCTTTATTTTTAAATACACCCATTTTATATATACTGCGCTATTTCGAAACCGACCGACTACCTTTCATCACGTCGGGATATTTACGGTTTACGACCGCGCATCGAAAACGCTTCCGATTCGCGTTTTCGGACTTTCCGATTTGGAATTTTAGCGTCGTTTCATCGCTCTAATGCTTAATAGGAGCGTTGAGCTTTTACGACTTGCTTGTTGATGCGTTTTTCCGTTCGAAAACGATGCACTTTCGGAATTCGCCGGTGTCTTTGTGCTTTCGCCTTTCCGTTATTCTTCTATTGAAAATATTATGAAGTCGTCAATGCTGAACGTCAACCGGGAATGCGAAGCGTCGTAACTCTTTTGTGTCCCGTTTATTTATGCGTTTATTGTCCTCGTCCCGTTTCCACGATAATCCTTCGATTTTCACCGGCGCGAGTAAACACTGCGGGTTTATTTTTATTTACCTGTCGCGTTAACATCGCGAGAAGATGGCCAATACCGGTGTGCCATCGAACGGTCGGAGACGATGGTATCTTGCCACCATCGCTGGTCGTAAAAGCGCTTCGGACGGTCGTAAAATGTCTGACGTTTCGCTCGCGAGAATTGCCCATACGGGCGGTGTTCCGGCTATAAATACGAGATTTATACCGCTTTAATCATTTTCGATGTTAAATAATCGATTATTAAATTTATTCTTAATTAGGTAATTATATTTTATAGTCGTGAAATGGCGAATTCTTTTTGGTTAATTTTGGTTGATTTATGTAATATTTATTGAGTGAGAATTTTAGCTTCTAAACTTTTTTTTGAAGGGGTGCGATGTACTGACGCTGATTTTCCAATCAATCATTTTCGTATGAGCATCAACGGTTTCTCATTTACATAATGTAAAGCTGACAGAAATCTTCCAGCTCCATGCTCCTCATTCCCCTCATGAATCTTAATTACAAATTTAATAATTTCTGGCACAGATGCGAGCGTAGGCACCTCCTCCACCGACCACCTTCATCCTCTAGCCCTGAACCCTCGAAATGAAAATCCCTCCTCATCCCGATATACCTGAGCCGGGAAATCCCCAGGACGTTTCCATGTCAGGTGAAACAGAGCTTGCGATTCATTTTCCCTTCGTTATCTGTGAAACTTCCCTTAATTTTGACCCCATTTCGACGCAAACCGCACCATGCGAGTTTAAAAGCCGTTTTTCCCCCTTACTCGGACGTTGACCCTGCGCATCATTATTTTTCCTCATAATGAAGGTTAAAGCACCTGATAAAATGATAACTTTGATGCTAATTACTCGATTCGTCCAATCGGGGCATTAGGTCATCGTTGTTACATTCCATTCTTGTTCGTACAAGCTGATACTTGTTCGGACACGTGTAATGTTTTTATTGATTCGCATCAACGGGACGTCTTCAAGTATTATTATACAAAGGATACTCGTTTCCGATCTTTCGAGTGATGTTCGCCGAGCGATTTGTCTCCCGTTTTCTCGGTATTTTTTTCCCCTCTTGGCTGGGTCGTCGTTACCTGTGCATTTTAGCCCCAACGTGTGGGTCAGGCTGTCGGTGGTAGTTGTGTTAGCACAAAGGATACACTTGACAATGGCGCTCATGTGCATCGAAAATAAATATGAGGCATTTTGTGGATGTGTGTATAAATGTGCGAGAAAAACTTTCAGACCACACCGAAGGCGGCTACTCAAAAGGTTTGATACCGAAGCCTGGTATTTTGATTTCATGTTAGTTTTCGATATACTACAAAAAATATATTGAGAATTCAAAGTATTAATCGACTTAAAACAATGTACATTCGTATCATGTATAATCTTTTTTTATTTATCATTGTAAAAAAAATCGATCTTGATTCATATGACAACATAATCGTTTGAACATTGAAATTTTTAGTAATTCAATCGATTTCGGATAAAAGGATCTAATAAATCGAAAAATGTATGATTGTAAATGTATCGTGATATTTATAAAAGCGAGTTCGAAAATATTCGGGGATTGGGCTCGCAACGTTTTAGGGGAATTTGGGGTACTTGAGTTCCTTGAAATGTTGCGCGTTTTATCTAATATATCTTTACGTATAGGCAATATAGCCCTGTATGCGCCCACTTAACTACCTAACCGGGGTGTGAATCGGTAAATGTTTGTGAAAACGGGTCGTTATTTTGCCGGTTAACATTTTTTTTCTTTCGAAATTTTTTTCCCACTCACATCCTCCCCGGGCCATTGTGAAAAGACGGAACGCGTCGTTGACAATAATTTCACGCGAGAAAAAAGCGAAAATGCACACCCCGCTGACATAATGGCACTCTTTTAAAATCTCAATCATGCCTCGATTGATCCTCGAGGAATGTTAGATCCTTCGATCGCAGATCTGCGAAAGATTAAGCTCAAATCTGCTCTACTTGTCGGAATTTTCGCCGAACCATTGTGCAATTGCGACAATGCAAACATTCTTCACGTGCAATCACTTCAGAATGTGTTTAATTTTTATTTTATTTTTCGTAATTTATCTAAGAATGTTATTAAGTTGTTTTGATTCTGCTTGTCGTATTCCATTTGTGCAATTAGTTTCTCATTACTGTAGAATGATATATTGCGTGTAAATTTCATTTTTCATAATGATGCACTCAAAAACTCCTTATCTAAATGCACAATCTAACGACTTAACTTGTCAAATAAATGTCATAGATGTAAATTCATAATTTTTCACCATGATTAATGACACACAATAAAATCGATATTGATTCCATTGACAATTTTCATGACTTTTCTCTTCAATAGATACGTTTATGTTGGCCATAAAACTTTATTTAATTCCGAATTTTAATAAAAATCGAATCGAAATTAATCGTCCGCATTCCAAATATTTGTACACGTTTCGGTCAAAGGAATCGGCGTTGTGTTCGACAATGTAACAACAATAAAAAAAGGGACTCGTCGGCGCACAAAAAAACAAACAGATGAAAAGAAAAGGTGGCGTCGTCGCACACCATTTTTTTTTCCGGTCGCTCTTCGGCTTCGGAGCGCATTACCGGTGGTAAATGGCCATTGAGCTTTCTTACCTTTGTGTGAAATATGGAGACGTCAGCGATTTTACGAGCGACAATGGCCAATCCGACGAAATGGCGGACGAAAAAAAAAAACGTGGAAAAGTAAACAGCGACGACAGTTTGCTAGCCACCATTGCGATTCGAATCTCGGAATCGCGGTCGAATTATCCCCGGGGTGTATTCTTCGTGTCGAAAGCTCTGCTAGTGCTTAGGCTGATAATGTGATGGTTTTTAAATTGTTTTCTGAGTATTACGTATTTTCATTATCTATTCGACTTATCAATAATAGTTTCGCATTAAGATTTTGTTTTCTTGTGATTCGTTAATTTTTTTCATCTTTCAATACAATAAGCTGTGTCCTTTTTTTAAGAAATAATAATTAAAATTAATACCAACTTCTAACAAATATCATATTTTCACTCGGACATCGCATACATCTATAGGTACATCTATATAAATAAAAATGAATCGTGGCAGATATTTTGTCTGGGATAATTTCAAAAACCGTTTGACTGATTTGTGTATTTATTTTTTTCTTTTATTCACTTTAACTAATTGTAAGGGGTGGTTTATGAAGAAAAATAATAGAAAATTCCTAAAGAAAAGCTAAAAAAAAAATACGAAAAATGACGGTACGCTCTGCAATCCGCCCGACAGTCATGTTGTGTAAATTGCATACAATGGGGGTATTTTGTTTTCAATGTGTTTTTGAAATAAAAAATAATTTAATTAATTTTACAACAATTTTAATGCATCTGTACATCTGTGTGTGCAAAACGCGTGTTCACAACGGGAATCGGGAATCGGGAACCTGAGCAACGCCGGGAACTACCGCTAGTTTAAAATAAAAATGCTCGTAAATTAATATTCTTATGCACCGCAAAAGTATGGCAACCGTTAAATGCGTACGAAGAGCGCATAATATTGCAAATGCAATTTTCATCGATCTTTATCTCGGATAAGTTTATTGGATGTTTATATTTCGTTTTGAAAAAAAGCTGGATGAAAGCGTCGTCTTTCGTTCGAGGTGAAGTTATCTCGCTTAATTCAAGTTTGCCATTTTATAACGTCTCGTTAGGTCTTTTAACGTGACACAGCAAGACGCTTTTTATGGCTTAATTTGCCTCGGGAATAAAAATACTTTCGCGGCCAATTTGCGCAGAAATTCGAAATTGTTTCGTTGAGATTTTTTAAATGTTTTCTTCGTATAAATTAGCGTCGAGGACTTGAGTGTCGTGTGGGAAAACGATAGGTGTTCTTCTGCATCTTCGTTTTGCATTAAAAATATATTTAAAGACTTTTGTTAAGTTATATAGTTTCTTCTGATTGAGGTACTCTATTTAGATACTCCGTAATTAAAATACAAATTTTGGACAGTTATCTATCCTGAAAATTGGTCTACAGTTAAATCTTCTTTTAAATATGTCATAAATTTGTTTTATTGCTGCAAAAATTTAAAAATAATTTATAATAGAATTACAAAAATTCCATACGCATTAAATTACCATACATTTTTTATATTATCATATTTATATTCAACTAAATGAAAAACAATTCACACATACTTAAATTTCATTATTCCTGAATTTGAAAATAATATTTACAATTCTCAATACGTGATTTTTCAAACACAAATAAATATATAAAATGATTGTTTTTCACTATACATTATTTAAGTTTATTCTTAAAATTACTCGAAACACAGACCGTCAGTTAACTGTCAATATTCTCGAGAACCTGAACCTTTTCTTAAACAGTAATTATTTTCCTTTTCGAAATATATGTCAAAACATTTGTTTCAGTCAAAATACATCAATCTCTTCTCGAAAAGTGTACGAAATCCCATTTTCGTGACGTATAATTAAAGGATATAAATATCGGTGCAGGTATGCAATCGATACAGGACCTGTTTTGCGCGTGCCAAACATCGGAACGCCCTGAAGTTAATTTTTTTCTTGGGAATTTTAAATTCTACAGATTCTCCTATGAAACGAATCCTTTTTTATTCGATTTTGACCGTTAAAGGTTTTAATTTTAGATTTTTTTCTGTCCGATTTCGTTTTTTCTGAAAAAACGAATGATTGATAAACGAGAAATATCCACCTCATAATATAGAAAAAGAAATATTTCGTATTCGTTTTCATTCAAAGTGTACAATCTTAGATCTTTATTATTTATATATGGGATATTATTTATATTGCGTATATTTTATCGACGTTGAAAATCTTTTGAGTACCGAAATGAATTTCAATCATGCGTTATGGGAAATCTGCCGATGACGAAAATTATATCTACGAATTTATTATTTGAAATGCCTATAAATTATGTATTGTCGTTTAATTTCATAAATTTGATAATAAAACAATTTGCATATCGCCGATATTTGCATTCGAATCGCAACGAAAATCAGCTCCGATGAGATCACGAGCTCGAAAACTAGAATCCGAAAAGAATAATCATAATTTATGTAATTTTTTTCCATCGCAATTATAATAATGAAACGATAATCATAATAAAAGCATTCTTTGAATATCTTCGCATTGTACAACGACCGCGGTAGTAGTCCTCAACCGTTTTTCAATGGCGACGTTCATTTTCATATGTACACAGCACAGCATAACTCACAAGACACATTTTTTTTCCTTTTCATTTTTTCCACTGTCCTTTCAGGTGAGTCGCCTATCGGAATTTCTTGCTCGTTCTCAAACTACTCCTGCCAATTCTCAAACGTTCCATATAACGTATACTTTTGATGATTTTACTTTCGAACGATAGTCAACTGTGATCATTCCTAAGAACTATTTTTCGACCTCGACGCATCAGAAAACAAACCTGACGTGTTTTTCAACCCTCCACCCTCCACCCCATCAATCGTAACACCGACACCCGACAAACCTCACTTTCGTATGCAGCATGCACTGATCGGAAGGTGCGTCAGAACGTAAAGGGTTTAAAAAAGCAGAAGAAGAACCCGTCGAGGGTCCGCCTCGCGAACAAAGGCCCTCCTCGTCGACAATGGAGGCCCTCATGAATGAGGCTTTGTGACCGACGCCATGCCCAGTGTTTCCCAATATTCTCTAACCGTACACGTATTGTGGGATAATATACGCGGTGTGTTAGTGAAATCACGCGCGTCATCGGTATTCGAAGAGCGTCATGTCTCATTCGACGTGTTATAAAGAGTGAGAGACCTCAGCTTCGTCGAGGATGACTCGGTTTTTTTTTTGTGCTGTGAGGGTTTCCGCTTTGTATTTGGGTCATATTTTTCGGTGATTGTAAATTTAATAAGAATTTTATTTAAAGATTGTCTAATTAATACATCGAAATCGATCAATGGATATGATGGATTTTTATTGATAATCTTGCGTTTATATTGTACTTCGGTTGTTGATGGGTTAGTACACCTCTCACATACATCTTATGTAAATCGTCATCCGTTGAGTACCTCGATTTTTTATTCCATTTCGCACTCCAGAAGAAGTAAGAAGTAATAGAGACGTGTAACTCACAAAAGAATTGGAAATTGGTTATAAATGGGACGAGAGAGTACCACCGACGGACGTTCTCACATCACAGCCGATACGGAGATGATACGCACTATTATCATCACCTTCTTGTACGCTTTATTTATTCAACTATTTATTTATTCGTTTCTTTGTCGTGTCAAATAATCGAAGGAGCTTTTCGTTTTGCGCGAGCGTGACAGATCCGTACAGAATACGATCAGAATGAATAAAAAATCGGTTAACCGATTATCCGCCAGATTCCGTGCGAGAATGTTCTCAGTCATCCTCGCTTTTTATTTATCCTATATATATATTTTTTCAATATATCGTTTTCCCATCCATGTTAATCGTATACTATTCATTTTATTGAGTACTATAAACTTCTGATAATTAATTGATAAGAAGTATGTGGCTGCGCAATATTATGCGTGTTCGTTATCTCGCTGTTTTTTTACACGTTTCTAGTGCTAAGTTTGCCACATTATCTCGAAAGATTACACACGTTTTTATTGCTATCGTCCAACTTTATGGTATTGCGCATTTCTCGAGAAATGAGTTCTTATAAAATACATAAGAACCCACTGTGTCATCGAATAAAAGCTCAACTGCTCGATTCTGCCGAAGATTAAAACTAATTGCGAGATATTCCGACGATTCATCAGTTCCGATGCTATCTCACCATCTCGAAGCCATTATACAAATCTTCGAAGGATCCGCAAATTCCAATCGGCTGAAACGGACAAACTTCGAACCTACCCTTCTCCCGATCCGGATTCGATTCGACCCGACCGAGCAGAGATTCGATCCTCACACCGTACATATCCACATGTAAAGAAACAGCTGTCCGCATTCTTTTCAGACATGTGCACGGCTCTCGAATAAAACATTGCAACCGCTCACCAACACACCTCCGATACACCTTCGTCCTCCACCTGTGCTTTTTTTTCAATCGACCCGACGTCTCGTTCTGCTCCGTTCTCTGCTCGGGCATCTCTTTTTCCACATGTCGGGTCCCGTATGTGTGCGATAAGCCTTCCGACGATCCGGTTTGGCCATCGATCCCTCCGCTTCTTTGTCGTCTTCGGTGCTTTTTTTAATTGAAACGGCCGATGCGTCAGGTCGAATGCTAATTCGTGATATCTCCTTTAATGGCCGTTACCCACGCTTTCCGGCTGCCGACGGAGCTGAACCCGGCCCGGCTAATTATGCGATTAATCGACGCTCCAAAATAAATATGACCATTATTCTGGTTTTTCGTTTCGCGTCTATAACGAATTCCTCGGGGCCGAATGATAGATGGCCACTCGAGGCGACGAGACAATCTCGGAAATGGAATGTTAAATATTTACAATGCAGCACGAAGGGAAAGCTCCCGGTGCGGCTCTGCGATGGCGGTCGATCTTGAAATTCGGGTTCGACGTGGGATCTAGAGGTCCGTCCAAAACTGTATACACGTCTTTGACGAAACCGTCGATACTAATTAATTTCGAAACTAGTTGTTTTTTTTATGTTAACTCTTTCATAATTGATGTGACATCGATCTGATGACTTGATCTTCTTCGTAGTACTGAATATTCATTAGAATCATTTCATATTCTTTCCTAGAACAAATTATTCAATTGTACCGATCTTTTCAACCGACTTCAAAATAGAACACTAACATTGATCTCGGTTCAAGGTACCATCTATTTTCTCATTCATCTTATCATTCAACGCACGACTGTCAAATTTAAAAAAAACTCAAAAAAAAGCCGTATAACCGTCAGACCGTGACCCGAAACAATTCCGATCTTGCGGTTGTCAACAGACGCCGGAACAAATAAAAAGCAATTTGTGATGCGGTTTGGCCGACAGCCTTTTTTCACAAAATCGATCGATTAATTTTTTTCACGTGGATCATCTCAGATGACTCACCGCATGACCCGCGGGCCGCACTCGGAATTCGTGCTGGTCTAGACTAGAATGATCCTGCGTGCCTATACCTGGGGGGCCTTCCAGTTCTCGTTATTATGATATTATACGGGTGTGTGTGTCGAGGTGATGTTCGGGACAAGGATGAACGGTTAACCACTCCATGCGTGGCAGAATATTGTTTGAAGGTGGTGGAAAAAAAGGCAATTACCATTGTAATGCGCCCGGCGCGAATAACGGTCCACTAATCCGCAGGTACAAATGAAGATGTGCACTTCAGATAAGCGGTAATTGCTCGGATGGGATTTGCCGTGTTTAGTCCCAGTGGTGTAGTGCTTAATGAAAAAATTTCGACGTTGATTAATTTTGGTAATACCACCGAAGTGTATTTGTTGGATATTTTTCGATCGATCTTTTGAAAATATGAGAAATTCTCATCAACATTTGAAATTCAAAATTGAAATTTTTTATTCATGCATTCTTAAGAATATAACTTACGGATGAGCCACTATAATTTATAAATCTTTAATTTTAATTTTTCAATGCAATAATATCAATTTTCGAATTATATATAAAAAAATTTCAATATTTGAGACGACAGTCACACCTTGAAGCCAAATCCCTTCTATTTCATTAAATAAACTTTTCGTATTAATTTTCTTCACAAACTGGAAAAAATTAAACAATAAAACAAATTCATTAACTGATCCATTAAACCAGCAATCTTCAGCCCTCGGACCAAATCCTATTTTCAAAACTATTCTCGGACCGCTTAGTTCCAACTCTTTAAAACTTTCATTTTGTCACTCTTCGAGTTTGCCATCCGGCTCAGTTTGCTCAATTTTTTCAAGTCACCCATCCCCCGCACCGAGCCACCAACTGAAAAAAGATCATTCGCATACATCCCAAACTCTCGACTTCCCTACGAAAAGCGAACCTTTCCCGATCGTCCCTTCCGTTTTCAGGAGAACCACAATCGCGGCCGATCGATAGGACGTCACGTGACCTGTCAGCGTTATTTCAGCCGCGCTCTAAATTTCATACTCGACCGACCGGCGGGACAGGGGCCGATCATTAGCCGCTATCGCGCGGCCATTATCGCGCGGCGTTCGGAAAAGCCCGCGTATCGATTTTGAATTTTTTCACTTGGCCGTGTGTGAAAAAATCCCGTCGCCCGTCGTCTTTGAGCGGTCGATGTGCACGCGTCCGGCCCGCTGCGATTAATCGAGTTCGCCCTTTGTGCTCGTTTGCGGTTCGTGGACAGTGTGCGAAACTAATGCGGTTCGCGGTCGTGATTAACGAGTGGCCAGGTAACGAATGCAAGACGCAACGACGCACCGTTAATGTCTCTGAAGGGACGAAATACCTTTCGGGGTGTGTGGTCGTCAACCCTTTCGTTACGATTCGTATTTGTTATGAAGTCTTTTTGAAATGATTATTTCCGTATTCGAAATGATTCTTAACGAGTTGTATAGAAATTATGGTACATAGACCACGTTATTTGTTGCTTGATTTTACATTCGATTCGATGCTTTCAATAAGATTAAAACCGTTGAAATGATCATATATAAATAATAGATAATTATTAATACCTTTAACTCTTGTATAGTTTTTCATAGAAATTCACGTCATTTGCACCAACTTTTGTAATCACAGTTTTCGAATTCGCTATAGGTATGCGTCGATCGTTTTCGTTTCCCCCTAACAAATTTTAATTACTTTTCATTTCGTTAGACGTGACAGACGCTGCACTCTCCCACTCTCTCCCTGGGGAACCGATCTCTCGCATATGGCAGTCGATTGTTATTTGCACAAAACAGTATGCACTAAAAGCTATCAACACTAAAAAAGAAAACCTATGAATCATCGCAGAAGCAACGATGCAGATTATTCTCTCATTTTTGAACCTTTCCATTGTGGCGACCCACGCGACTGCAATTTATGCCCAGCCGAGATTATCTGCATACACATAAAAGGACATTGCACGTACACGAGCTTTCTCTTTTCCAACGTTACCCAGAACCGTTTGCGACAGCATGGTCAATAATTTTCGGAACGCGGTGTTCTTATCCAGTGTCAACAACAGCAACCAGGGGTTGGAGCAGTACGACACGTGCCTGTCTCTCCGTTTTTTAATCCCCGTCCTCTTTGGGTGGGACCGTGTCTAATGTTGGGGTTGTTAGATAGGGCTGTCATTTTTATATACATATCTATAAAAAATACCACAATAATCTACAGTGTAGATCAGACGTGAGCAAAAGGCGACCCACGGGCTGATTTTATCCGCCCTGCAGCATCTTCTTTTTCTGTATGTATAAAAATGAATCGTGGTTTAATGTACGCTTATAACTTAAAAACCGCTTGACCGATTTGTATATTTATTTTTTTCGTTTGTTCGCTTTAACTAGCGGGTGGCTTACGAAGAAAAATAGTAGAAAAATTCCTAAAGAAAAGTTGAAAAATAATATAAGTAATTTTATATAAAAAATGACGGTACACTCCGCAATCTGGCTAACAGTTGTGTTGTGTAGATTGCATACAATCGGGGGCATTTTGTTTTACTCCGCAATCCGGCCGACATTTGTGTTTTGTTTGTATACAATCAGGGGCATTTTCTTTTCAATGTGTTTTTGAAATTAATTTTGTATGGAAAAGTATTGATTTTGACGATAATTACAATCGGTACACCGGTGTGTGCAGAACGCGTGAAGACAACTGAACAACGGCACTATTCTAAGATGAAAAAAAATCCAGTATTAAGAGTCGAAGATCTGTCGTTTGTTGACGACAGATCTTATATATGCGAAAACAACGGGACGAACGCAAGAGTCCCCGCGAAAACGGGTCGTATGGTCAGCTTAGTTTTAGCGAGACCAACGAACAACGATTGTAGATGATACGAAGTTCACCGAGTCAGCTAGTATATTTAATAATAAACAATAAACGGTTTATTATTTTTTCAATCCGGCCCGCCATTTGAAACAATTACCCATCCCTGGTGTAGATTGTATAAATTCATCACAGCTATATATTTTCGATGATTATGAATGACTGTAAATCTAAACGGACTTCCATGTCTTGTTCAATCCATGTCAACCCTAGTTGGAGCGGTTCGCGACCTGCACCATGGTTGCCCCAACAAATTTAAGGGCTTCGAATGAAGCTGGAATCGAATTCGACATCGCTGTACTTTACGTCTCGTCTATTTTCGTTGGCTACAAATTTGGGGTTGGGTCTTCGGGGAGAGGTTGCCTATTCAGAATTTCAATTGGGTCACAATGCCCCACTCCGACAACTGGAGATTACGAAACAATGCTTTGTAATTACGCGTTATTTGCTTAGGAAATTGTTTTGGCTACATTTGGTGTAAGATAAATTTTAATCACTTGTGTTACAAATACGGACTGATTCACGTTTATGTATGGTTAGTTTTAGATTTGTTGAAATATCATCGTTGTTTTTTATCCGTTCGAAAACATATTGCTATTTTTATTTTTTCGTCATCAAATACTTTTTTATCATATGAGATTCAGTAGTAAGTAATTTAAAAAAAAAATCTACCGCAATATAAATCGAGTATCATTAATTTTACATTAAATAGCTGAAAACATTCGCGTCAGCAATAAATCAAAATGTCTTCGATTGTTACAACAATCATTTTGGACTTAATTACCCACTGAAAAAAAGCTTTTCACGCTATTTCTATTTACATCCAACCCTTTTCGTGCGATCTCGTTCCATATGCGTTATTCTTTACATATTTTTGTTTTCATTCCGAAACACGCACATGGTATATTAGCCCATGGACACATCGAAAAATAACTGAAACGACTCTTTAAAGTACATATACACAAAACTCGTTTCGGTCGTCCGATAATAGAAAAAAATATATATGTGAAAATTCCGATTTAAAGAATCGGCAAATTCGAACCGATTCACATCTGAAACCGAAAAAATTGTACGTTCGTGTTTCGAAAAATGGCATTATCGCACAATCTCATATTTTTCGGGGAAATTTGCCGCAACATCAATCACAATATCGATCACGCATATGTAGAATTGTTCGTATTTTCATTTCGATTTTGATATTTTGTGTGTTTTATATATATTTTTAATATTAAACGTTTTTGTTTTGATTATTTTCCAGTGATTGGAGCAGATGGATCATGTGGATGCTGTGGTGCAGGTGCAGCAACAAAATTGTCATCATCAGCTCGTCAAGATTTGAAGAACACTGTCAGAACACACGCCACCAAATTGCACACTTCGTTCGGTAGCAAGGCGAAACATTTCGATGGTAATTTTCATTGTTTCAATCTTTTTTTAATTCCGGAATATTCTTCTTTTTTTATAATAACTGAGGAGCTTGAAATTTCAATTTCCTTATCTAATATATTACTAGTAAATAGGCCCGATGTTAATAACATCGGGATGTGTATGTATTTATTTTGAAGTCGATGCCCGTATCCGATTT
>JAOXNN020000079.1:1063000-1080811 GCA_028571205.2 Hydropsyche betteni
TTATTTCGAAAAAACGACCGTCGATCGTTTTAAAGTCGCGAGCGTCATTGTGATACACACACAGACAGACAGACAGATATCCGCTATTATATATAGGAGACGCTATTATATATAGGGGATAGGGGATGAGACTTTTCGTTTGATTTGATCAAATGAAGCTTTTTAAAAGTCATATATGGAACTGCTTTATTTTTTTTTTATATTAACACTTTACCGACCGGCTATTGAAACTGCTAGACTTACGCCAACAACCACACGTTTTTGTCCAAAATTTTATTTTTCAGCGCAACCTACTAAAATCGTCATAACTTTTTCATTTATTTATAAATTTTCACAAAACTTTCAGAAATTATTCAATTCGAATGTATTCAAATGTTGATGAAAAGAAACATACGTTTTTTCAATCAATTTAATCAAGAAATACGTACAAATAATTATATAGAAAATAATATTTAAAAAAGTTGGAAATGGCATGACAGTACTTAAATTCATTTCATCTTAGGTCTAATAAGTTATGTTAAATAAACATATGGATCAGACCATTTTACAAAAGATAATATCAAAAAAATACACATGAAAAACTACAAAGTTTTAAAGTGATCGCAATCTCTTAAAAATAAAAAAGGTGAATATATTTTATCATTAATTAATTTTCCATTCATTTTTCCTGCCATTTTTTATCGGAATTTCGAAGTATAAAGAAAGCCTGATCGTATATTGACGAGCAAAGTCGGATGTATATGAAGACGCGACGTTCAAGTCTGCAGTCGTTTGTGGAAAAGAATTGGAGGACGCGACGTTAGCGTCTGCGGTCTTTAAAGTGTTAAAAATAAACTTTTTGTTTTAGAGAGTAAAAAGAAATCGTGAAAAGAGACTACGTGCTTGTCGAGGTCGAAATGAAACCGTTTCGTGTCCCGTATGTGGACGTCGTCTTTCTACAAGCAGCGCTGAAGCACACGTAGATGCATGTCTTAGAAAATCTTCACAATCAAACGATGACGATGATGAAAGTATTGATGTAGAGGTAATTTTTAGTTTTTAGTATATCTGTTAATTTTTTCAGCTCGCAATCAATTTATAATGTTTCTTTTACCAGGGTGAAGAAAATGCCGATGAATTGGGTTTTGGTACTTCGTATGAATGGTGTTCTCAAGTGCGAGTTCGTGCGGCGGCTTTGCAATTGCAAGATGGAGGAGAGCCTCCACATGGAGCATTGCGTGTTCGACGAGCTTCCACTGATACCCATTTAGTAAGCAATTGTCTTTATTTTGTATTTTTGATTCAAACATTATTTAAATTTAATTTGTAATGATAGGTTGTAGATGGGGATGAAGATGTATTGTTATATGGACCTCCACAATATTCTCCAAGTAGAATTGCTCCACGGGTACATTTTTATTTACTTATGTTTGTTAAAATTTTGAGATTTTTTAAGAAAAGCTTTTTTTTTCAAAAATAGGAAGACAGTATGGATATTAGCACTGAAAATTTATCAGCTTCTGTTGAAACTGTTACAAATGGCTCAGAATTTGCAGAAAATAATTTTAGTTATAGTGATAATAAACCTAATGATGGTGAATCTTCTACTAGTATTAGCAGAACTGATCAAAAAGATACCGTGAGTTTATTACATAATATTTTATATATTTGTCATGTTCCATATAATATATTTTAATTGATTTATTTTCCCACAGAATAACTGTTATGATATAGTTTTGCAAGCCTTAAAATCTAGGATCCGGGAATTAGAGCAACAGCTAGGAAGTAAAAATCAAAGAACTGAGGTAAATTCGATATTCATTTTAAAATTGTGAATATAATGATACAACTTATTCTGAAAATTTTCTTTTATTCTCAGACTAAGTGTTTGATTTGCATCGGCCCTTACACTGAACCGGTTGTATCTGTACAATGCTGGCATGTTCATTGCGAGGTGCATACATTTATTTTTGTTTTTATATTATTTCATTTTTCATGCCCTATATATATTTGTGTTTGTAATTTACAGGCCTGTTGGTTAGCGTCTCTCAGCGCAAAGAAAACTTGTCCACAGTGTAATGCCATAACAACTACCCAACATCTTCGAAAAATATACATATAAGAATTTAACTAACGTGTTATATACTTTGAAATAGGTATACATTTCCAGATATGTGATTTTAGTGTTAAATAAGATGTATGATCAATTTATCAAATATTTAAATTGACTGTTATTATGTAAAACCAATTTTGTGTTAATTTTAACATCTATATGTTTGTCAATTAGTGTCTGATTCTTAAAATTTGTAATCTGAAGACAAACTACTGTATTATTTCCAAGTGTAACTATTATATACACACTCGGAAGAAACTTAATAATAGCCTTACCTAAAATAAACGATAATGTTTTTCTACTATTTTAAATTATTAACAATTATAAAATAAATATTTTTTAATAAGGGATCTGTTTTTATTTAATAATAGAACTAGATTTTTTTTAGGACGGAGTATATTTTAAATACATCAATGAGATGATATAACGTTATTTTAGTAACACAAAATATTCAAATAACATACATACAGATTAAACTGATTTTTCAACATACAAACATTTAAGTACATTAATCGATTTTCAGTCAATTTCAACATTTTGAAACTTTAAATTAACACAAAATAATCATCACATTTTATAAACTACATTTGAATGAAACGATCATTCAAATGTGTAGTATGAACAATGGGAGGAAAACAAACAAAACTAAACGATATTTTGACACAGCTCGATTAGCCACTTTAGGCCATTTATTAGCAGCAGAAGTGTTAGCTTGTACGGCGAGCTGTAACAAGGCTTCACTAAGTCCTTGTGAGTTTCGTGCCACCAATGAATACTCTCCTGCATGTCGTATACGAGTTTCTAGTATACTCAAGCGAGCCCATATACAACCAGGCTTGGTTGAATCCTATAAAAAATTTTTTGTTTACAAAAATGTAATATAAATTAGCTGAAGAATATTATTGAATAAATACATACAGTAATATTGTGAGATATAATGTTTCCATAAGATAACCCAATATGAAGTAAACGCTCTGGAGTTAGCCATATCAATTTTGACGGTGGCGGAACAGAACATACTTCCACTTCCAAAGAAGCTTGCTGTCCTTCTTTAACTGTGATAGTTCTATTTGTTGGATATACAGATGGTCCCTCTGTATTGACATTTACAAATCGTTATTTTTTTATTATTTTATTTATTAAAAAGTCTCAATTTACCTTTGACTATTCCATTTGAATCTCGTAATATTTTCAAATGTTCGGCTTCATGTTGTGCTACCCCTCTACATTTAAATTGATCTTCTTCTCTGTATAGCATCCCTCTTGGCGAAGGTGTCGTCATATCAATATTTTCTGGAGGATTTCCTTCTGTTTCAGTTTTGGACTGTGCGTGCCCCCAACAACCCCAACTCTCTAAAAGTTTTGTTATTTGCTACAAAATCTATTTCATTCGTTATAAAAATAATTATGAATTATTACCTGGGGGACATTGCAATTGGACAGCCCCTCCTAGTGCTACTTTCGCTCTAGCTTTCGTTGCAGCGTGCTGAATATCAGTAGAAAACTTTGTGACTTCATCAGTTTCATCTAAATTCAGTTTTCAAATATAAACAAGGCTTTTCATCAACATAATTTTTATACTTCATCTACACTTACATCTCACATTAAGAAAATATCCTATCGATGAATAGTTGCCTAAGGGATGATTCGCGATACATTTATACCATCCAGAATCTTCTCTCAAAACAGACGTGAAATTAAGAAACCCATCGTCACTTTGAGGAACCTGTTGAATGAAAAATAATTATAAAACTAATACGATACAATTCAAATTGAAATTTTAGCGATTTCATTATAATTTCACACACTGGTGGATCCATTTCGTCTTTTCGCCAATGAGGCGCCGATGGAGGATTACTATCCACTTCACATCTTAGCGCTACTGCTGAACCTTCTGCTAATGGAAAACCAAAACCTGGCACTCTACTTATGCTAAATCTAGGCGCATCTGAAATTTCACGCTTAGTTAGGAATTTGAATCAAATAATATAAACGTATTTAAAAACTTCTTACAATGAACGTGGAGCAATGTAGACGTGATCATAGGTCCATCGATAGCTGGATGTATAGCTATACAAGAAATTGTAATGTTGTGATGTTCTCTTATTACATTCAACAACGCTATGGAAGAAGCTCCTTCTTTTCCTTAAAATATAATTATAAGTCATAAAAATAGTTTGGTGATTCATATTTAATAAGGTGTTGTAATACCTTGATTTTTGCTTTCTGAAATATGCATTCCTGAAGGAGCTGGATCCCAATTTAATGTAGCCGGAGGTCTCCCTCCCTCTGATATACATGACAAATTTAGTGCACTTCCTTCTTTTACTGGTAGAAATAAATTACTCGGGTCTAACCTTCTGCCAAACACTTCCAAATATGGTGGAGATGGAGGCACTTTATAAATACCAAACCAATTAATTCGATATCTATGTTATTGTTTCATCTATTTTTTTATCGGGCTTACCTAAAACAACCAAATGTAACGGATCAGCTTGAACATGTTCTCCTTGTCTATCTACTCCAGAACAATGCCACTTCCCTTCGTCTTCTCTGTTAACCTCTGCGATCACCAAGTGTTTATCTCGGACAAGCTGCATTCTCCCAAAGATCAATACCTTCTGAAAATTACATGAGTATCATCTTCCCATAAAAAAAACATAAGAAACCTACAAAGTAATCCTGACCTCCTTCTCTTTGAACCAGACAATATTAGAAACATCACTAGGAAGCGAACATTCCAACATTTGTTTCGTGTTCAACTCGGACAGCACTTCATTACTAGGAAACTCAGCAATCACAAACGACGCATCAGCCTGGTAAGTTTCATCTTCCAAAAAAAATCCACGCTTCGACTTCAAAACTTGCCCATACTTCCGCTTTATTGAATCGTCGTAATCATCGGGTGCTTCAGCCGTCTTCCGTCTATTGGAAACTGAAGGGACAGACTCCTTTTTCAGGCTTTCAGCCGATTTATTTGGATGATCCGAATCTGAATTGTCTTTGGTGTATACGAATTTGCTAGGGTGTATCATTATTCCGTCTACGTACGATTCAGACGTCTGTTTCAGCATCTTCACCTTTCTCTCGAGTTTCAGCACATCGTTCAGATCGGTTTCCGATTTGATCACGTCGCTTATTTCGCTTTTTATGTGAAGTATAGTGTCGCCGGTCACTCGAACTTCTTTTTCAGCAGTGCTTCTTTTCGTTCGCTTTTTCAAATCTGTAACGCTATCGATGAACGTGTCTCTGTAAGATTCGACATTTTTCATTCTGTTTAGCCATTCCATTTCGTTTATGTCACTTTGCAACATTTCGTGCATTTTTTCTAAAGTTTCTTCTTTATCGAGCATCTTTATAAATTCATCATTGATGTCTTTCGATAATTGCATATTTTTCCAAGATGCTAAATTCAAAGATGATTTATCATCTTCTGACGAAAAAACATCTGCGAAAAAATTATTGCATTTCGATTAAATTTGTCGTTAATTCATTTAATTATTATTAAAAAATACTCACGTGTTACAGATATGATCATAATCATACATATGAACATATTTTTAGCCATTTTTTGAATTACAATTAATTAATAGTACTTATAAATAAATTTGTGCGTGATGTCGATCAACAGCGAGTCTCAAATAATCGCATCAACGATTCGAGATGGGAAATATCTTATATTATTTGCGTATAATTAAATTCGTATTTATAAAAATAAATTAATTGACATTTACTTCTATACGTTTATTAACAACGAAGTATTAGGACGTTAATTAATCGATTTACACTTAATTTTTAAACGAACGGTTCATTCATAGATAAGAGAAAAAGTAGAAGAGGTAAGTAGAGACGAGGGGAAAGTCACATCGCAAAAAGTCAAGATCACATCGTTTATTTTTCGACTAAGTTTCAACAAATTTTTCATATTTCGCGTCCATCACCAAAGTGAACATAAACGCGGCGTCGAAATTCATTTCAAACGATAACATGACTCAAAAATCAACAATAAATTACAACAATTACACTGTATATGTTTATTTGACACACAAATACTAAAATGGGTGGGGTTGGCGCCGATTTCGTCGAATCGAAAGAAATATCAATCGAGAGCACCAACGGTGAACTCTGGCGGTTAGAAAATCGGAAAATCGCCACCGAAACAACGATGCGGCCTCGGGAAATGGGAAAAGTGTGCGGATGGAGAGGAAAAGCGTGCTCGAGATGTGATGCGGATGCTGGGGATGCTCCTTTTGCGCAGGCTCCGTTTTCGCGCATGTCCGTTTTGTGTTTCGGCTATTGCGAATCAAAATAATGAAATTGGGTGTAAACGTTTCGATATGAAAGTGGGTAGATTGTGTGTATTTTGATTATGGCGACGGGTAGGTGTTTTTTTTTTTTAATTGGGCGTTTGGATTATAATATAAATTTGGAAACGAGTATGTGAGATAGATTAATGATGTTATTGAAACGAAGTAATCAATACGTGGAATGTAATTTTCGAATGATATATGACTATTCTCAGATTTTCTTTAATTAAATTTAGATTACAAAAAATTGTCAATTTAGCTATTTATAAACAAAATGATAGTTTACTTTATAAAAAAAACATTAATTATTGTTTTATTATTTATAAAGTGTTATTTTTTAATTATTACTGATAAATAATTATATACTCAAAAAATTACAAATATAAAATTATTGGGTTCTAGATCATTTACCCCCCTGCAAAAAGGTATATGCATTGTATAATTTTTTAGAACTCAGTTCACAGTTCCGGTTCGGTTAAAATCGCAGCCAATCCACTATAAATTCTATTAAAAATTAAAGTCGTAACTAAAAGTCATATGATTAATAGGGTTCCCAAACGTTTGCTCAAATGACACTGGCGCACACCGACGTTAGCGCACAATTTTCGAAGAATGTCAAAATAGTACCACTGTTATCATCTTTTTTCGTCCCCGTGACTTTTCAAACCCTTCAGTCTTTCAGTGGTAACCCTAAATACCTATTACATGGTTAAGCGTATAGCTGAAAAAGTTGGGCGCCAGTTTTCATCTGATATTTTTGTATTTAGTTAAATTCGAAACACTTTCACACTCTACGAAAAAATATAAGAAAATCTTAAAACCACTCCAGAATTATATCGATTTTCATATTTCTATTTGAGTTCGTAACTATAATTAAATCGTAGCTTATTAATTAAGAAAAAATATTCATCAAAATTTGAATACGGCGAGAAATAAAAGAACGAGTTTACCTTTTCTTAAAGGGTAATCGATGCGAAAAATTTTGGTTTCTCGAATTTTTCTACAAGTAATTTGTTACTCATAAAATTTTATAACTGTCTTTGCGATGGATAACGAAAATTCAAAACGCAATTGTGCTATAACGTCACTTGATACGCCAATTTTTACCAACGAAGACGGATCAGTGTCGACGCTTGTGAAATTGTCAATGACTTGGAGACAATCGGATGAAAATTCAGAAATCACAGTTAATTTAAAACCAGCGAGTGAATTTATGCCTATGGAAGAATATCAAACTGCTAAAGAAAACGAAAAAAAGAATACTGTAAAATCGTTGATTAGTGGTGAGGCTCATTACATCGATATCTTTTTACGCTATAACAAATACTAGCGCATTCAATTAAATTATAATCACCATTTTTCAGCTTTAAATCCAACAATAGGTAATACAAAAAATGATATAAACAATAAAGTTTTGAGAGTTTCCTGGGAACTCGAACGAAACAACACTTGTATTCCTTCATGTGAGGTTGAATGCCAGGAAAATCTATCTTCAACTAATCTCAAAGTTGATATTGTATGTATAATATATACGTGTATATAAATAAATATTTAAACACTCGACTCTTGCTTATTCCAAATTATACATTTTTTTTTAGGATTCTCAAAACAAACCATCAACTTCGAAGGAACTAGTTGAACTATCCCAGGAAAAACTAATTTCATCAGAGGACCAAAAACCACAAGTTCTGGCACGAAAGGTGGTTGCAAATGAAATGAAGGGAGACCAAAAATACGCTTTGAATACGAAGTCTCCTTTATACGTCAAAACACAAAATGAAAGTATAATTTGTACAAAAGACCCCGATGGAATCCTGGAAGACGAAGGCAAAACGATCTGGATCAATTTTTATTATGACGATGAAATGACAGATTTGAGAAATAAATTTGCACGAATAGAAAATGATATAAAAGATTTTGATTCAACCGTTTCAAGGAAAATTGGTAATTTTTATTGTTTTAATGTAACGAAAGTACACCGTTTCATATGATTTTAATTGGTTTCAGATATGGAGGCTTCCTATATATTCGACGAAAAGGCTGGAAAAGATACTAATATCAAATGGAATTTGCAGAGACAGTTAGAAATCGTCATTGTAGATAAGAATATAAAAATTGACAGATATATGTAGCACAGGATTGCGATTATATTCATGACATGATATTTTGTACAAACAAGTTCAGATATGGTTACCTAGTGAAAATTTTAATTTTAAATTTGATAATACTTTATGCGAGAATGAAAATAATGAAAGTGAACAGTTATTTAAACGAGTTGTGTACCCTAACATCGGTTTGTACTGAAATCAATAAGCGCCAATGTCCGCAAGACCTTTTTACATTCCATAATGCTTTATATGAGAATGAAAATGGTGACAGTGAACAGTTATTTAAACGAGTTGTGTGCGCTAGCGTCCGTTGTTCCCTGAAATCGACGAGCGCCAGTGTCCGGAAGACGTTTTTAGATTCGATAACGCTTTATGTGAGAATGAAAATGGTGAAAGTGAACAGTTACTTATCGAGTTGTGTGCGCTAGCGTCGGTGCGCGCTGAAATCGACGAGCGCTAGTGTCGCGCGCGCCAACGTCGTGTGCGCTAGCGTCCGGCGTGATTCGCCCAAACGTCCAATGACCAACAATTATTAGCGCAAGCAACAACAGCATTGGCAACACTGAGTGTCACCGGGCCGGGAGGGGACGTTGTAGCGTCTTGTGTCAAGTGAAACAGTCTTCGTTTACGTTACGATCTCAGCGAAATGTCGACGTTTGCTGAACGCCGCCGACGAATGTGACGCCTTCCTTTATTCGTTGTCAAATGGGGACCCCGTCGGTCGCACGGCATAACCTAAAAATGCACTCCGACGTCCGCTGTCGGTAAATAAACGGTTTCCGCGTCGCACAGGACACTTTTCGGTTATCCGATCGCTCGTTAAACCGGCTCGGAGGGGACCTTTTACACGGCTCGGACGATATCCACTTTGTACGATTCGCACACATCATCCATTCGAATCATTAGCTCATTGTTGTTTGACGGTTGTACGATTTGGATCTCGTTTCCGAGCGAACGATGAAGGCCTCACATTCGAAAACCTCTAAACATAAACCCATTAATGTTAAATTAGAAAAAGTCGAAGGGAAACAAGTTCAGATACCATGTCAGGAAGAACACGATTTGACATATTACGTGAAAGACCGCGTCGAATTAATGAAACAAATTTTCTCTATATTGAAAGACAGAGAGTTGCTCGCAATGGCACCGGATTGCCTGCGAGAGATGAAATTGGACGAATTGCAGGAGGCGTTGTTGGATGAGGTATATTTTTGGTTTGTTCGTGTTCAATATGCGATTTCGATATGTTGCAGTTTGAGTGTCCACTTCGTTTGTGCATGAACAAACTAGTCTGTTTATTCAACTTTTAAAAACATAGCCTAATTGTAGTGTGATACGACAATTTAAATTGTTTGCACTCGGATAACGCTCTTATGCTAAATATCAATAAGGTGGAAATTGGTATGTCAACCAATGATCGAGAAATACGCGTATGTTACCCGTCGTGTCAGTGTGAGCTTCGAGAGTTTGTTTAGAACACGTTTTCACAACTCAAGCTAAAACGCTAACCCAAGCATGATACTTATGACGTCTGTTTTTAGTTTAGACACAATTATATGTAGGTTGAATTTGACAGTTGACATTCAAACTAAAATCGATATTTTGGTTTACTCAAACGAGTATGGGTATAAATAAACAAAAGTGAACACTTGAACTGTGACAGATACATATTCATTCATGTAATATAAACACAAATATACCACCCCACGTCCCCATTATGGCTGAAAAGAAAAATGTCTACATGTCTTTTTGTCTCGAAGGTTCTAGGAATTAGTTCGAAAAGATTGCACTCCATATTAGACGGATATGCTTGTCCATCCAACACCGATAGTTCTGAAGAATCGTCTACGGAAGCACTGGAGACAATATCGCTAGATAGTATATCTTCTGATGACGAAATTCTATCACATCAAGATCAAAAGTCCAAAAAGAAAGTAATGCTGTTTATAATAGTTCTCATTTTATAAAATGAATATATATTTTATTCTGTTGTCATATAACACTTGTAGCATGCTAAGAAAAAAGGTAAAACTGATAAACCAACAAAGAAAAAAGGTAAAAATAGTCAAAACGTCAAAAATAGCAATGTAAAAGGAAAGAAAAGTAAAAAAGAAAGTAATGTTAACGAATCGCAAACGTTAGAAGATGGATCAGGAAATGGTATGACCGTGTTAGAACTTCTCGAACTGCAAGCTAGAGCACGGGCTATAAGAGCACAATTGGCCGCTGTCGAAGTCAAAGGTAGTTTTTATTTGATATATAAATTAACGAGTACGTAGTATGATATATAAATAATATTTAATTAAACCCTTGTTCACGTTATTATAGATACTAAAACTCAAGAAATCGAGGAAAAAGATGACTCCGGTGATTCGTCTGAAAGTGACGAAGATGAAGTAGTTATTAAAGAAGAACCTCCCGATATTGTTGAAATACCGAGTTCATCAGACGAAACTGAGAAAGATCCGTCAGAAAAATCTAATAAAAATGGTATTTTTTTAGTCAAATAATTAAATTCATATGCTTATCAATTAACAAAATCTATAACGTGAAATTGTTATTGTAGTTGGACATCGAAAAAGTAACGAACCAGTTCAAAATCAATCAAACAACAGAAGTAGTCCAGCCAAAGCATCTGCTGAATCTTCAACTGCATCAAGTTCGAACAATACCCAAAATCCGCCACCAAGGAAGATAAAATTGAACAGAACTAATTTGCTTGTTTCTGTTGCTAACAATTCGAAAAATATAACAAATGCTTCCACTAATCTCCCAAAATCAGCATCAGAAATTGTTTTGAATAAAGTGGCCCTTTCGAGAAACAGTCCAACAATTGATCAAAGTGATTTAGAACTTCTTGAAAAGATTAAAAACAATAATTCTTGTGGAGTTAAGCCTGTGATTCAAAGAAAACCGATTGTTCGTGAAAGAAGAGAAAGCGAGGCAGATGAACTTACTCTAGAATTGTCTGACAGTGAAAAGATGTATTTATTAGAAGGCTTTCAATCTCCAAAATCATATACTGGAAATGTAGAAACTAATGATATTGTTTTAAACCAAGATATGAACAAAGATGGTGAAAATAAATCACTAGACTCGACTAATGCAAGTAAAAATAATGACCTGGATGGTATTAAAAAACTTAAAAGAAAATACAAAATTAACAATAAAAACTTACACAAACGGGTAAAATTAAAAGATGATAATACAACCCAAAAAAGTACTAATTCTAGTAACGATTTGAATAAATCTGAAAATATGTTGAGTACTGAAAATATTTCTGATGAAGGAGTAATTTTGGATGAAAATGTTGAGGTATTTCAAAATTCATTAGACGATGAAACAAACAAAATAGTTAATAAATCTGATGGTGAATGCAGTTATAGTTCAAATGAGGAAATGTCTAAGGAAAATCCTGAAATTTTTTGTATTTCTGATGATGAACTGCCCAATGTTGGTAATAAAACATCATTTGAAATAAATGATGAAAATAAAAATGATTTAATCAGTGATTCTGAAAAAATTCCTCCAAATGAAAAAAATTGTGAAAGTATTCAACCTACTGATGATAGTCAAAATGAATGTTCCAACGATAATATCAATGGAAAAAATGAAGATATTCAATACTCAATGGAAATCAGCGAGTCTGAACCGATAATTAAAAGTGATAACTCTAATAATGCTGAACAAAATGAAATGGTAGTCAACAACCATGAAACTGGAGACACTATTGATCGTGTGCTCGAAATAAGTGATAATTCGGAAGATGATATAAGTAATGTTTTCTCTAAAGAACCTACTAGAGAAGAAATTGAAGAGTTAAGTAGGAAAATTGACTTTGAAATTGAAAGAGAAAATTTAGATATTTTAGGAGATTCTTCAATTGATCTGAAAATCAAAGATAATGAAAAAACTCCCGAAAGTGAAAATCCGACTGATGAAACGGCTGAAGGAATTTCATGGAAAATGCGTTGGCTGAAAAGCAATAAAGTTCAACGTGTATTAGCAACATCGAATCTCTGCAATGCTTTGAGGAAAAAAAATATTGAACTAAAAAAGAAATTAGAAAATAACGCTAAAACGGTTGTACAAATTGAAGAAAAACCGCCAATGAGTCCAATAGAAGAACCTTGTATAGTTGAAGAGAAAAGCAATTGCCAAGAAATTGAAGGATCTGTTAGCCAATACGAAAAGTTAACGGGATCAACAAAGTACGTTGATCCTATACAAGAACCAAAAGTAGACGAAAAAGCTATGGCAACTGATGCCAAGCAATTAATGAAAATGTATAAAAAATTATTGAAAATTCATAGCCTAGATGAAGATATTGATGGTTCCAAAAAGAAATCTAAAAAAAATAAAAAGGATAAAAAACGGGATAAGAAAGAAAAGAAAAAAAATAAAACGAAAGATGCTACTCCACCTGAAAGTATATCAGCTGATTTATCAAACAATGATGCAATGGAACAACAGCCTGAAAAAGTAGAAGAATCTTCAAAAATATCAGAATAGATGTATTTTAAATTATTGTAAAAAATGATCAATTTATAGATATGTATTTAATTTATACACATGACATTTAATATTTTTATTATTAAAGATGATAAATAAAAACAATGTCCATATTTAAATGTTTTATTTCTATTTCACCAATACAATTAATTCGCATTATTCATAAATTTTCAATATCAACTACTCATTTTTATTCCCAATAACATTCACGCCATCTTTCATACAAAATTAACGGCTCGAAACATGCATTTATCCATAATTTTCAAAACTTATTTTTTAAACCTACGATGTCTCAATCCCAACATATTTTCCACTCAGATAACACATGAAAATCAAATCGAAAACACATTTCATCCAGCAAATTAAATTCAATCGCAAACGAATGCAATTTCAAACATCAAAACGAACAAAACAAACCGAAACCCACCAATAAGAGACCGGTCCAGCGCACAGCACTCGAATCCGCCGAAGAGCGGCTCGGAAAAACAACTGACTCGCGGAAAACCGACAACGCCCAATCGGAAAAGCCGTAGCGAAAACTCGCGTTGTGATTGGCCGGCGGGGAGCTCGGCCGTGCCCACTTCCTTTTTTGGAGGAGGGGCGTCGCGCGGGCCCGCCCCTCCGCGGAAAATCCCGGGAAAAATGGTGCCGCGAAGGGCAGAGAGTCAGTCGCTTGTGGGCTTTTGTGCTTGAACGCAGTTAGGGACGTTTTTAGGATTGTTGTTGGAAAATTTGGGGGGGTTTCAAATTATTTGATTTGTTTTGCTGCTGTTTTGGGAATTGTGCGTTGATTGTGAATTGTGCTATGTGTGGATATGTGCATTCAATTATGGAAAGGTAGTGTATTAAAAATTAGTATATATAATTTTTGATAAATAATGTATTGTTTATACTTATTATATAATACTTACATGTTGTATTATTCTTTGACAAAAAATAATAATTTATAGTCATAAATTTCAAACATGTTTTTTTCAAATTACGCAAAAGGTTATATAAAGTTATCTGTAGTAATTTTTCTGTATCTTTAACAACATATTAGAATTTTTTTCAAAAATTTTCTATGAATACATTCGATAAAATAAAATTTTCCAAATACAAAATGATTTAAATCCTTTTTACTCATAAAAATTTTCTTGCTTGACATAATGAAATAATAGTTATCATGATTTCTTTCGGGTTAAGTAAGAATTTAAATTACATAAAGTTGTAAAAACAATTTGAATGAAAAATTTCATATCGGCCATTTTGTTATATTCCAATTTATACGCAATAGACTAAAATATAAACAATCGTCTTGTTTTTCGTTTGACTCATTTATTTGAGCAACAAATATCAATTTTCAATAATTGGGCATTCTGAAAATTATTTATAATCACAAATTGTCATTTACAATTATTATTATCATTGTAATTTATAATTTCAATTTAACAGCAGATCAAAAAAATTATACTACGACACAAATTTCACACTTTCCCACCAGAAAAATCCACCTTTAAAATGAAAATAAAACGCAACAAACCTAATTTAAATGCATTTCCGGTGAATACATGTATGAAAACCGTGCAATATACACTCCGCTAAAAAGCACATAAACTGTAATCATCGAGGGAAAATGGATTAATTGAAACACAATGGCGGGCGTTGTTCGTGGACAAACAGTGTAAAGGGGTAGACCTGACCGCGGACGGGGCATTAAAGGGCCTTATCAAAATTTGATGCTTTGCTAAACGATTGCATCATCGTGTTTATTTTATTTGGGGATGTTTAACCCTGGAGGGATCATCCCTTGCCCCGGAGTGATTTGCCGTTCTTCAAAGAGGGGGCTTTTGCTCATAAGTCAATCATTCGGATTTGAATTAATATGCTAAAGGGTTGTTGTTTCGGTTTTAAATAGTGAATGAGATTTTTTTTCATATGCGCAAAATGTAATATTTATAATTTGAAAAAACAGTTTGTTATAAAAATTTTGTATTTCTTAATAAAATTTCATTTAATCTATAATAGAAAAATTATGTATTACTTTTTTTTTTTTTTAATAATCATTTACATAATATTTCATTCACAATAATATGTGCTCAATAAGAGGCGTAGAAAATTCTTTGAAAATATTTTTTTCTTGGAAAGAATGGTAGAAATTTTAATAATAAAAAATTGAAGAAGTCATTCACTTTTGCTTATTTAATGCAATAAAAGTTAAGAAAATTTCAAGTGAGTCAATTTTCATATCATCTGAAAGTGTATCACAAAACAAACTGAAAAAATCTTGAATATTTTAGTTCATCTAAATAATTTCAAGACAATTCACAATTTCAAAACTAAAAAAATACTTTTATAAACCTCATACAATTCCATCAAAAACCACCATCCCGAATACGAAACCTCATCGAAAAACCCCGAATTTCCCATACTTCCCCATGACCCGCAAAAAAACCATCACACACACCACACACACACACACATACCGAAACGAACCTCTTTGAATCATACACGCGCCCGTCAAACGCTTTTCATAAATCGAAAATTGCGCAACGTTTAAACGCGCCCCCCATAGATAAACCCATCTGCGTTTTCTTTGCGAGTTTTCCCGGCCGAAATTGACTTTTCCCACCCGCTGCTTTCCCGGCATGCGAAGCTCGGAGGCCTCGACATGTCGGTTTCGCGGCCATGCCCGCCGTTTCGGGCTTAATTAATTTGGCGGGAACGACGCGCGGGCCGCCATTGTTGTCGACACAATGCAAACAACGATTGCGCTTCGACGCTTTTGCTCTCCCTCTTTGTGTCGAGTTGTACATGCTGTGGTTGTTGTTTGCAATTAGGACGATGTGTACATTGTGTTGTAAATGGTTGCTGTGATGGATAAGGTTAATTTGTTTAGTTTTACTTGTTCTGTTTTAATTGTAATTTCAAATTTGTATTCGAATCGTTTCGTATGTTGTTTCATTAAATGAAAATTATATAAATTGAATGAGAATTGTTAGAACTTGACTTCTGAAAATTATCCCTATCAAATATTGTCAGGTCAATGTTACTTAATCGAAATTAAGAATCTCATGATCAGTAATTAGGGAGGTCATTAACAGTGAATCTTTTTTTTTCTATTTTGAATGTTTTGAAAAATGCTGCTGTTTTTTTGGAAACATTTTTAAAAAAGTCGGGTTATGTATGGTGTGCTTTTTTTGGAATTTTTTTTTTAAGATATTTTTGAAGAAATGTTGGATTACTATATATTTACACAAACTGACATTTATTTTTTCGTTATTTTTATAGGTTTTTAAACAAAATTTAATTTACTGGTAAACCGGTAATTAGTAAAAAAATTACCAATTTCCCGGTACATGGTAATTACAGTAAATTTAGCCTCCCTGCTAGTACATAATGGAATTCTTAGATTTTTTGAAATAAGTCGACTTAACAATAATCAGTAATATGTATTAACCTGTAATACCTGTTGTCGATAATTTATAATGTTTATTTTACTAAATTGGAGATGTTTAGATGTTGAAAATTCTTTTTATTTAGGTAAATCTAGTTCTTTTAGTAATTCTAGTAATATTTGATTGATTGTAGTGATAAAAAAATCAATTCATCCAAAAATATACATCGAACACATTATGATTATTATAATAATTCATCATCACGAGCAAACAATCAATTATTCGCTACAAGACAAAATCTTATTAACAAATTAGTCGCAAACCCAAAACGAATTGATAAGGGGACTACAAATATAATTTTCAATCAGATTTTTCATTCTCAAAACACAACAAAAACTCAAACACGACCTGCATCAATTCACACATCACATTTAGACAATGAAGGTGTCCAGAAACAGCGGGAGATCGGTCAATCAGCACGATTGGGGCTCATTAGCCATCGCTACCTTGCGAGGGGGCACAGCCCTACATGGGGGCCGCTACTATCGCATTACCGACGGGGGGCGCCGCACCCCGATGCACCGCTAATTCCAACTCGGACATTAACCATATCGATTCGTGGTTTGAACTAGAAACGATTAGTTTTATTGGTAACCTCACATTTTGAATCAATCTTATAGTGCCCGTATACAATATGGAATCCCAAAGGTTTTAGTATTGAATTCTATATTGTGTGCGGGTACATTTATATGAGTATTGAGTGCAAATCTTTCGTTTTCGAATATGCAAATCGTTCTATCGAATATAATAATTTGTCGAGGGGTAGGACATTCGATTGCGGCACGCCGTCTTGACTTCGTCTGGTAGATTGCCGCTTTCTGGAAAGCCGTCGTCTTCCTGTTTCCGGAACGAGCTTCCCGTTCGGGAGAGACACATTTCCGGTTTGGGAACGTCTAGTCTGGATGAAATCTTTGCATTGAATAAAATATGAGAGCCAAAATAAACAAAGATGAAAAAAATGGTAGGATTTCTTCTCTGGAGTAATTGAGACTCGGTAAATTGTACCGCTTTTCGTCGACTGTTTTATTTTCGGTGTGATTTCAAATTGAAATTTGATTTTGTGTTAAAGAAATTTTTTTATTTGAATTTCAATAGTGAACCAATAATAAAATAAAGTGCAGATGTTCTCTTTTTCAAATTATTTTTAAACATTCATTGCAATATTCTTAAAACGTTTGAAAATCATAAAATATAATATTTTTTCTTATTATGTAAATTGTATCTTGAAATTAGTAATATCATCATGATCATATTGTATACTGTTAATAATGTAATATATATTATAGTAACAAATCTTTTTTATATATCGAAAGTTCAAAAATTTTTCCTTATCACATATATCTACCACATTTATA
>JAOXNN020000079.1:1096353-1127025 GCA_028571205.2 Hydropsyche betteni
AATGAAAATACCTACCTTGCGATAATGCCATTTCTAAAGTGGCTTCATTGTCAGAAATTGTACGATGGAGTAATGGTCTAACAGCTGGAACTTCAACGATACTTCGCAATACTTGACTACGTCTCCTTTTCGGTACAATTGCTGCTTCTGATCCAACCTGCAAACATTATAATTTGTTTTCTTACTACTTACAAAAGACAATATAATGAATATATAAATCTAAATATTTTTCACTTACATCTGTCCTTTTTCGTGATTTTCCTGGTGATCGAAAAAGTGCTGCTCTGACTTTCTCAACGCCTTCTTCTGTTTGTAAACTGAAACATCGTCTTAAACTAGGTCTGGCAAAACAAAGATCCTTCTCATGTTCTTCTGTATTTTTAGGCGAGATTTTAGCTTTATTTTTTATTTCTCCAGATATTAATGAATGTATGCTAGAGGGGACAGCTGACGTGTCATCATCACTTTCTTGACAATGTTCGTCTATATCAAACATGAAATCATCAGATTCTATCACACATCCACTTTCTAGAGAACTACTACTATAAGAACCAAATAATCTTGACGGTCTTGAATATTTGTTGCTTGCTCTAGAACTACTTTTTCTACCAAAAATAGTATGTTTTCCATCAGAAGCAACATCTTTGTCGAAATGTCGAATAGGTGATTCAAATGGTGACGAGCAATCATTTCCTAAACCTGAGTCAACTCTCATTTTTTTAGCTTTGCTGAAAATATCATCAGAACTGGATAAATCATCCTTTGAAATGTGTGGAGATTTTTCTCCAACTTTCCTAGTTCCCATAGGACTAGTTTTTGTATTAGTTCCAAAGAAACTGCTATATGGAGACTTTTGATCAGTATGACAGGGACTAAGAGAATCAATCTTTTTGGGAGGTAATGTTTTGGGTGCAACAAATTCAAAGCTTGTAGCTGTAGTTTCTGTATCAAAATTCAACATTCTTGTAGTTTCCGATCTAGGTGGTAATTTTCGTTGAACTTTCGGTGTAATATTGAAACATTCAGATGTTTCAGAATCTCCAATTGGTGATCCAAATAGAAAGTTACGATGAAGATTGGTAACTTTCCCGGTTGCATTGCAAATATCAGGACTATCTGTGCTTATAATTTCGTATTTAGAACAAGAAGGTTCATTTGATTGATAAGCTGAGTCGAACTCCACTTCTAAATCTTGAAGTGTGTCAATTGCCGCAAATGGATCAGGAGGAGAATGTGACGTAGAGGTGCTTGGGCCACAAAATTCACCATGAGTCTCAAAATGCTCAACAGGTTCGTCCATTTCATAATTTTGAAATTGAGTAGACAATTTCTTAAAATCATTGCAATAATCAGGTACAGTTTCAACTTTCTCATTGTTTTCAACGAAGCTAGATGAATTTTCAAATCCAGAATCCCTAGATGCAAAATCTTGTAGTAATATGGTATCTGTTATGCTACCGGTAGATTTCAACGAAAATTTCAAGCTATTTTGAACAACAGAAAATTTCGATGGAGTTTTTCCACTGTTAGAGTCAATTTTACTTTTATATAACTTGATCGGTTCTTTACTTTTCTTTAAATAATGTGCAGAATTTTCTTTTCCACTGCTGAATTTTGATGATGAAACTTTAATTTTAGGAGAATATTCCAAATCAGATTTACTCCTCCAAGTAAAAGAATCTTTTAATAAAAGAGGCGAATTACACATAGTATTTTGTATCGATTGAAGGGGTGATGAATTACATCTCATTAAAAATGTATTATTTTTGTTAGGTGTTTTGTTGTAATTATCAATCAAATTTAGATCATAAGAATCTTCAAGTTTATTTTTGCCGAAAACATTATCTGTAGAATTTAGTAAAATGGAATCAATGTCAAAATTAGATTCCTCTTCCATTTTGAATGGTGATTTATTTTCATTAAGGAATTCTGGAGTATTCTCATTGTGCCATGATGGCAACTCACATGGTGCATCTACTTCATCGAAAGATAAAGTAATCGGAGGCATTTTAGATGAGAATTTTCTCGCAAAAGATTCGTTTTTGCGTGTCTGAGGAGTTTTTCCAGCTGAATTAATAGTGAATTTATCAGTAATTAATCTGAAACAAAATAAAAACCATATTTAATATTTAAGTAAACATTTTCGAATATTGAAATTTTATGCAAATCAACCGAAAAGCTCATAAAGATTGCATGATTGGTAAATTACAATAATTATTAAATTATTAAATTTCTATTAACATATTCAATGCGCCGAAAGGTTCCCACAACATCAAAATTACCTCTTACAATTTTAATGACAAAATAATGTTACAAAAATAAATACATTTTGTAAAATCGATTTTTTCACCGCTTTAAAAATATAAAAGGTTCGATTATTTCCAAGTTATTTCAACGCTAATTTCAAGCCAATTATTTTCATTGTCTGAACGAATCCAACCAACATAACAACCAAACGAGTGCACGGTAAAAAACCGAAACGAGCCATTAACAATGCATTTTTAGTGTTGCGGTCAAATGGCCGAGTTATTCCTGGACCTGGACGAGCATTAGTCACCCAGAGCCAAAATGGTCCACAATTCAAATCTCCCGCCAGATTAAACGACTCGTTCGCAAGGCGTTTTCATTCATGGTTTCACGATGAGCTCATGTGCACTCATAGCTATCCGACCTTGAAGCGTGTATAGCAATTATTGACGAGTCGAGTTTTTGCACCTGAATATTTGCATGGTCGATTTGAATTTTTCTTTTCATTTTCGGCACTAATGATTCGCGAAGATCGATTATTCCGCTAAGAAAAAAATGATGCCGATGTAAAGAAAGGGAGATCGATAAATCACATCTTCCCGGTTGGAGGCTGTTATTAAATCTTGCATTCGGTCCTCTATGACAGGTTGGTATTTTTGACCGAAAGGATCTTAAGTTGTATGGTTTTTCGAAACATAGAAATGCGAAATCGAAGAAATAAATTCGTATAACGACGTGGTAAATCAAGTTGGCATTCTCAGCATAGCTATAGGTATATATATCAAACGTAAATTTTATTTCGACAGTTGTAATAGAGTTTTTGATAATTTTTATCTGGATATTGCGTAAGAAAAACAATTTGGATACGTCGGTTGTGCGAAATGAGCAAAAAATAAAATCTTATTTGAACTCAACGATAATTCTCATACGAACATTCTAACTAGAAACATTAAGCGTACTAACGAAAAGGCAATATGCTTTTAAACATCAAACATGCTCAAAACAAGATAAAAGACCTAGCATCAGAGCATCCAAGCAAACACCATAATCAGAATTCAAACAACGGAGTGGAAATAAGGTAGAAACGCATAAACGGGCATGGAAATCACATGAGAGTTATTGAAGACTCCCAAGGGCTAAAAGCTAAGAACAACTAACGAAGTAAATAGAAGACGATAGAGATCCGGATTTAGAATCCGTGAGAATGATACACAGAGGAAAAACTGGCCCAACGAGTCGAAGATTGCCTCCTGTCGACTGCCTCATGTCCATCGAATGACTTCGAAGCATCACCAGCATCGATTCTAATGTAGAGGCATTCCACATGAGATACAAGCAATACAAATACCAGACTAATGCGGCTGCATCGAAGAAAAGACGGAAGTAAGAAAACGGCAAAAACAAAACCCATAAAAGGACATGGAGATTATGCGGGAATCCAAGAAAATCCCGAGGGAAGACAAATAGCAACTAACGAAGTAAATAGACGAAGAGGGAGATGAATTTAAAATCCATGAGAATGTATACGAAGAAAAACTGGCCGAACGACTCGCTGGCTGTTTTCTGTCGACTTCCACATCTGTCCATATCGAACATCTTCCACCAGCAGCCAACTGATGTTGCTGATGGTGATGGAGCGGCATCCGTCAGTCGTAAAGCATAGGCGGTGCGATGACCCAGGCGAGAGTGAAGCCACCCTGAAGAAGCGGAAGCGAGAGAACCAGTTTTTGCTCCACCACTGGAGGCGGATTCCTCACAGTCAGTAGTATAGAGATCCCGAGGAGTACGATTTCCTCGGAATCTCCGTTTACTGTAGGCATTTGACCATAAACTAAGAATGATCAACGATTATACGTCATAAAATGGAGAACAAAATGGTCAAAACAAAACTTCACATATGAGAAGTAAAATAACCGTCATTTTAAGAAGATCTGTGCTCGCTCGATTGAACCTCGAAATTGGCAATCTTATAACTGTCTGCACTTAAATATGTAAGGGAACGTAATTTTCCACTTGGAGCGAGATGATGTTGGGGTTCGTTTCGGGATTTTCACCGCCGCAGATCGTAAGAATGGCCATAAAATTTGAGCTCACGAAGCAATTTCAGGTCTGAGGCTTAATTGCACGCATTTATAAGGCCTCCTGCGGTTCTTTTTTTCGGTGGAAATTTCTCGGTGTCTCGGTGCGGAGTTTGGATCTCTTGCGCGGTACAGGTGGAACATATTATGAAGGTAAACAAATGTCTGGCTCAAGGACTACAACTGGTCAAATATGAAAATGTATGCCGACAAAAAAGCGACGTTACCGAAACAAAAACGAACCCGCTATTCAAATTTTCCAGATTTAAAAAGCTCACAATCTGGACATCAGCTGTCGTTTACAAATAGCACAGGTGTAACTTATGTTTTTATCGAAACTGGTTTTTTTTCATTAAATGTTCGTTATTCAGATTCGATAGTACGACACGATTAGATTTGCAGGCATTCCGAAGTTTACGATTTTTCCATACAAAAATACTTTACACCCCTTGGACTTCATGCACAATGGATTCCAGTTAAATCCGACCTGCATTCTTACAATACCGAGACTCCCAAACTGTTAATATATCGGCGATCCGAATGCCGCTTAACGTTTGTATTACAAAAATGTGTCCATTGGATATGTATTATAAATTAATAAAAAAAAATACTCCTCAATCTATAAAAGTACACGAAACCGACAACTTTTTAATGACCATCTTCATACGAAACATTTATTAATTGATCCGTCGCGGCTATAATGCAATAAAAGTTATTTGAGAGCTATATCACGATTCGATTCGCAGCAGTCACGTACAAAAGTAGCGATTTACAATCGCAAATTCGCAAATTTTTGGGATGCGTTTCCGTTATTGATCGCCGTTGAATTTATGACCTCTTCCTTGCAGTTATATTGCATTTCCGTTAGAAATTTATGCACCTAATGTGAATGCGTATCTCCCCCTGCCCGATTGTTGCTCGATGATAGTCAACACAATGAAGAAAGGAGATTACATACAGAAAGGCAACTAGAAAAGACGTTATAAATTTTTCACGATATAAACGGGAGAAAGAAGCTACCCCGAATGATCGAGTTCACGCTAAAAAAAATCTGTGAAATATAGCAACTAACCTTAACGACAGGATTCGTAGTTTTTTTTCGCAATTTTAAAACACACGTGTGGTTTCCTCCGTCTGCGGTTTCCAAGTATCGAAAACACATACACAGCTGTCCCAAAGTCAGATTTAAATAACTCGATTTTCAAGATATATATGAAAATTAGGTGAAGGACTTCGTAAATAAACGAATTTGTGAAACGACATCGACACATTACCTATTTAAAAAAAAACTGCCGCAAATTAGGGGCCGCTGTGTATATGGGATCGGGCGAAATCAAAATCGGGGCGGTTCCCAGAAAACCCACAAGAAGCTCAAGGGAGGCAATAAATTTCGAAAACCTCACCGGATATCTATACACGACAAAAGTGGCCGCCTTTTGTAACCGCCGAATCCTGAAAAATGCGCGTGAACGACAAATCCCACCTTCGTGGAAAAGGACGCGTCCGAACGGGATTACGCACCGATAAAGTGATTCGAAAACGGGAGCAAAAAGTGACGTGTGTGGTATGCGTGAAATTCGACGGTTGGCTCGGATTTCGCGTCTCTCGGAGACGGAGACCTTCGGCGTCTCCGGAGGCAGCATCAGCGTCAGGAGCAGGTGGCTGACGATGACGATCGACATCTGCCACCGATGGCGGAAATCATCGGGCAAAAACGCGATCGAAAAGCCAAAACAAGCGCACGTTGTTCACGTGAGCGGGCTGCTTTCTCCTTTCAGAAGGAGTGTTCATAAACCGGTCGGAGGAATCTGAAAAAAATGTGTGACGTATTTCGGTTTTCATGGGAGAAGTGATCCGAATTGAAATCGCTTTGTTTCGAAATTTATTAAGTTGCGTAAGAGCTCGAATATCATTTGAATTATTCAACATCGTAAAATGAAACGATAACGAGAATGCAAAACTGTTTTTTTTTTTTCATAATTTGAATGTTCATGTTGTTCAAAACGACAAACGGATAAAGCACTCACAGAATTTCAACAAGATAAGTCGATAAGCTTCACTTTCATGCGTCTGGAAAGTGTTAACGGTTTAAATTTTTTACGCATGTTTTTTCAAATCCCTGAGTGAGGATCCTTGTACAGTTGGGATTTTGGATATCGAAAAGCAGCAGGAACTCAATTTCGAATTCAATTTCGGTCTCGCGCAGACCCAGACGATTCGGCTTTGCATTCTAAAGACACATGTGTCTACCAGCGATCCTCAAACGAAATAATAATCCGAGAATTGTATAATCCAACACCCACATAAAACGATAACAATAAAGACCAACGATAACGCGTTAGGGAAGAGTCACCTTCCCAAGCGTTTGGCGGTTACACAAAAAGAAACCCAAGACGATGACCGACGAGGTTCATTTTTTATATATATATATATATGTATATCATCGTCTCCCGCCTTCAGAAGTGGTGAGTTCACTTTCGCTCTCGGCGGGAACGGTTGGAGATCGCCTTGGCCGTTACAGTACCGCTACATTCCACACCATCCGACGACGTGGTCTTCAGACCCTCGCCGGGAGGTGGTTAAGCGGAGGTGGGTCCGAAGAAAGACCATTGTTCGTCTGGTATCTGATGGGCTCCGTCGTGGGGACGATTCCTGTCCTCCGACTTTTCCCGCCCGTTTTTGTTTTTCGACCGTTGGTGGAGCTTTATTGTTTCGTCCGTGGACATTCTCGGGCGTTCGTTTCGAATTTTATCTTCGGAATGGCAATGCGTCGGTCAAATATGATATTCCGTTGCGTCGCACGGGTGTTGCGGATTTTATCAGATTGAAAAGTATAAACAATGAAACGATGCATGTGTTGGGGATTTTTTGCGCGATCATATTTTTGAAAATGACACGCGTCATTTGCGACAGGAAGGCTAGATAAAACTGCAGGATCGTCATGTTACAAAGAAACGGCCATAAATCGTCTGATACATTGTTTATGCACTTGTATCCGAAAACAATCAATGCAACGTCCTTTCGTCCTACGTCCGTTTCCTGTCGAAGAAACCTGCCAAAATCCATATTTTCCCATATATCAATCAACACGCAAAACTTCTATAACATACTTCTGAAATTTGCACCGATTAAAATCGACAATCTATATGGCTCATATACCAAAAATAATGACATTCAAAACAAAACTTCTGTAAAAAACATTAATAACATAAACAATTGCGGTTTCATAAAGGACCGTTACTGATAAGCAACGGCCACGGCCATATGTTTTGCCGCAGATAAGCGACACAATTTTCAGTTACAACACCGGAAAGCAAAGTCGGTCGTCGGAAAGCTGCTTTTTGTCAAAACATTATTATTGGTAGCCTATTTAATTTCGCTGGGTTCATTACTCGTTTCCTGTTGGACTTACCAACCGTTTAATGGTGATTAGCAAAGCGATCGATTTCGCGAATATCGGAATGGTTTGTTTGCTCTCGGATGTATACATATATAAAAAAATGGGTTCGTTTGTAAAACGGCGCACGATTTTCGAATTAACGAAATGTCAATACGGCGCACTGTACCGCCATGAGTGAAATTCGTTATGACCGTTAACTGAATTCATGTCATGCAGATTTATTTTAATAAAACTTGAAATGTAAATACGCGCAGTTAGCATCGTTTGAACCGTATCCGAAAATTGAAAGTTAACATTCCATCAATCATTTACATAATCGACTCTCACACTCCCACATCTGCTTCACACCTTTCGAGAATAAGGTAAACTGTTTACTTTTCTTAGACAGTAAATATCCGGCTAATTGTAAATCCAAAAACGCAAAACAACAAACACTTTGAGTCGACCGATTGATATCAAAGCAGAACGTTTAACCGCAGAGCTTCCTTTTGGATAATTGCTCACATCCCACACGAAACAGCTTTCAGAAGATACGAAGTTGAAATCGCGAAAGCAGTCACATACCCAAAGCAATAAAAAATGCGAATCTTCCCCTTTTTAAGCCATGGCAATTACAATTCATTACATCGCGTAAACGTCAGGGATACGTTTTCAAAACTGACATTTCAAATTAACTATTTCATGAAATTTTTCATATGAAAAAATTAAAGCTGCAACCAAATATTAATATTGATCGAAAAGGATCTTCATTGAATTGGAAAGTTCCAACCGCAAATCTATAACGATACCGTTGAAGATAACAATAACTGGATATTATTCATTCTATCAACGGCGAAGAATGAGAATTTTGATTCTACACCCCTCTTGTACAAGTAGAAGTAGTGGTAGAAGTAGCCGTGGCAGTTGTCGCCGTTACGCCGCGTGCACTTTTGATCAAGCCAAGGGGGACTTCCCCTTGATGGCGTTGACCTCTGGGGCTGCAGTTTTACTATGCAGTATATAAGCACAATTTGGCTGCAGCTGCTGCTAAAGGTCGACAATGCGTTAGGGGTCGATCGTCGCATTCAGTCATCGATGACGATCGAACTCCACCAGGGCAAAGGAGATCCGGACAAGGTCGAGCTCTTTCAAAAACTTATCTTGTTCAATGCAATGTCAAGGCTGGGAGAGCGGGTGTTTGAGATAAGCAGCAGATGCTGAAGGGGCATCTGCACGCGAAAAGTCCGTTAAGAACTCACAAGAGTCATACCGTCCGCTTCTAAAAATACGCAGTGACATTTTATGGTTTTTGTTCGTCGGCTGTGTTTATGTTGTGTGTTTTGAAATAAGCGATGGAAGACGGCGATAAGCGAGGTTCTAAAAGCTCAGATTGCCGCACGGACGATTAGCGAAATTTGTTGAAGAATTGATTGTCCGTATGAGAGAAAAAATGGATAACGTGTCGTTGAATAGAAACTGGTTGTGTGAGGTCGTCGTCGAATTAATAGTCAAAGCAGGTAAATGATGCATAGGCAACGATACACGATAAAAGCATGTCTCAGGTATAAAAACATATCAACAATAAAAACGTTGAAAATCGTGTGATAACTTCGTAAGAAGCCCGCGGAGTGTAAAGAAATCAACTCGACGCTAAATTAACTCGCACTCGAAGCACAAAAGAAGCAATTAACTGCATTCAATCTACAATAACAAAACACACTACTCGAATGCAAACATCAAAAAACGAACTCGCTTATACAATCCATTAAAAAATTAAACAAATTCGAATCACATCACGCCCATTCGCATAACAGACAACACTTATTTAAGTTTTCCGCATAAATTAGAGGCAGGACACGGTTTTTCTACCGCGGCCTGGAATCAAACGCTCGTTCAGATCCCCGCTGCCAATCCCCGGCGATGATCGTCATCTTTCGATCATCATCATCATTATTATGGTGCTCAACTCCACGAGAGAGTTCAATAGTTCGCCGCGCGCTTGGAGTCCAATAGCCTTGATCTCGCGATGAATTCCGCTCGTCGTTCGAGAGGACCACGAGGATATCGAACGGTCGAAAAAAACTGGTTATTTATTTCTTAGACCGGGGAACAAGGAGGCGTGGAGGTGGTAGAATACGTACCTCTGGTCGGATCCTTGGCGTAGAATGACTAGAAGACGTGAGTGTGTTTGAAATCGTTAACGAAAACATCGAAATGTGTAATCTGTATAAAATTTCGTTTCGTTGCGAAGGATGGGTTAAAAAAAAATCTGTCATAACTGCGCTTTCATTCGACAATAATGATGCGGGATTCGTTCAATGAAATTTTCAACGGTCCATCACCCCTATGCAATTGGCGACACAATCGTATTGAATACGTCATTAGCACTTGATTCAATTTGGTGCTTAAATCATTTTTGTAACAGGATGCAACCTTATTGCACAATATTATCAATGCGTGGCGGTTGGTCTTTTCATTTTGCACAATTGAAGTTATCATAAACAAAAATTACGACAATCTATGAATAAAAATAATGTTTCGAGATAGTTTCGGGTTATCTGAGCCACTGAGGAAATATTGAAATGCTAAATCTCGAGAACGCGAGGTCAACACAAAACTATCTATAGATTCAAATGCGGAACGTGAAAAATATGCGACAAATATTATTGATTCAATTTTAAGTCATCACGGTATGATCTGAATGACATCATATGGCGAAACAGTCAAAAACGTAAACTATATTAAATCGAAATATTTGAATGAAACACGAAAATAAAAGGGGGAGATTCGTCGTAAGCAAACCGAAACGAAAAGGGATCCTTAACCTTTCTCAATGAAAAGTAATCAATTCAATATTACTTTCACACTTTCGATTAAGCCACTTATTTATATATTTTCTAATATAGAATATCGAACCCTGAATCTCATATCAAAAAGTAAATCAACGAAATCGAACCCACAAAGCGGTTAGCAACTCCTGCCGAGCAACAAACAGGAAGGAGAGCGCGTAGTAAACCCAGTAGTAAGAAGACCCAAGTCGTTGCGTTCCTTGGAGCACAACGCGAACACCTTTCGTGTTCCGGCCACGTGCTCCACGGAGCGTGCTTCCTCCGGCTCCCCGCTTCATACGCCACCACCATTGAAGCCAAAAAAGCTCGATCGGGGACCATGGGGGCAGATGGCTTCGCCGTTTGTTGGGGCAACGGCACGAGCCAGCGTGCAAGTGTAATGGCGGCGACCCACGCGCGGGTGCGTCAATTGCGTGTGAAATGTATGCGCAGCGATAATAGATGCAAAATGGCGATTGTCGTGGAGCATCCCCTTTTAGAAGCTTTAGTTTCGAGTGTCTGGAGGCTAAAGGGCGTTCGATGGTGTTCTTTGGTGTTGAGGGCAACGGCGCGGATCGGTCGGTTTGCAAACTATTTTAATGAATAGAATTAAAATAAAACCGTTTGGTTCTACTAGTTTTGCATCTAACGGCTTTTCTACTCTTATGGAAAGTTTTAATTGAGGAAATCCGTGCGAAATAATCAACAATGCGAAAAATTTGCATACTAATGAATGAGTTGATGCGCTTTTTTATATACGTAATTTTCAATAATTGAGAAGTTCATGGATCAAATAAAAAAAATATAAACAAAAAACACATGATTAAATTATAGAAACGGCCCGTATGAAGATCATGTGTTTTAGCATAATAAGATTCTACAGTATAAAAAGCTCATGAATGTCACGATGAATTGAGTCGTCCTTTTACCATATCCTCCACTTTGCACTAGTGTATTCTCAATAACAAAAAGGGGCGCCATAAGAACGAGCCATTCTAAAAAACAAATCTATGAATAAATAGACGTGCACACGCGCACACAGCACGACAAATTGAAAAGTTTAGCTCTACCCGAATATCATAATATAAGAGAGCTTTTGGAAGTTGAACAAGGCCGCTAAATACTGAAAAGGGAACAACAAAAGGATGTGCCACGGTCTGTGGAAGAAGCATCCTTCGACGTTTCCGCCCGAATTGTGTATGAAAAGTCCAGAAACTGACGACTAACCGTCGAAAGATTTATTAGCAATATACACAAAACTTATGAAATACGCATTAAAAGTATGAAACGTCCATATACCTGAAGTTGGCGTCTACCTTTCATTGTCGAAACGATTTTTCAGACGAAAAACCCACCTGACCATAAAAAGGTATATGTTTTCAGGTAATGCGACAGGTTCCAACGGTAAAGCTTCGACATTTTTCTCAACAAAGGACTTTCAATTTGATGAATTTTATCTGGATGTTCGATCCAACAAAAGTTTTTGTTATATAGAACCGAAGCATAAAATGGACAAATTTTGGTACATACATATATTTTCCAGATTTTCATCTCAAGCGTGCAAATGGGCAAATGAAAACGAGCGTCTAATTGACTTTTCAGTGACCCACACGACGCTTATCTTTCGCAGACATCAGCAACGAAACATTATACGAAAACAAAAAATGCTTGAACCTTTCGAAATCTAAATTTAAAATCATTTTTTTTGTGTTAGAAACACATGACCTTCCGAAGAGGGAGAGCGATCGATTTCTTAGTAAAGCGGCATAAATCGAACCCATTCATAGAAAAATGTAGATAATTTTGCTGAAACGATAAGGACATAGGAAATGTGCTTCTTTTACGAAAAACTAAGCAGCTGATAAAATATACTGAATATCTGTCCATGTGGTCTGGCAATGCGGGAGACCAGATATAACATTAACAGCAACACTTGGGACATTGAACAAGAGTCCCATGTGCGGTTTTCGATCTAAAATAAGTCACACCTCTGTATTCATCAACAACCTTGATATGTCGAAATATTAGAATCATAAAGCAATAAACATTTTGTGGCGGTTGAAGATATCAAATGGCAAATGTAATCATTCAAATGTGCAAAGTCCGAACGTAGTAACAGGGGTTGTTATACACGCGAAACTGATTATTTTTATACAACGATTAGGCTACCCCTATAAAATAGGGCAGATGTTTATAAAAAATCAATATGTTTAACGTAAAAACGGCACGATTCGGATCATGTAATATTACAAAATGTTATGCACCGACTGCTCTAGAAATCACGGCATCTTTCAATATGCAATAAATGCTTTATTGTTAACAACGACAATTCGGCATACCCAACTGAACCAGTTCCGCTCGTTAGCGAATATGAGCGCCGGACAAAATTGGTCGACGTTTAGTTTAATTGAAACAATTCGACCAGTTTTTGTCAACCGGCCGATGCGAATCGTTCCGCGTCTACTTTTTTCAATGACCACCGAACATTTCTTATTCTTTTATGTGCTGCATCATGATTAATCAGCTGGTGCAACGATCAGTATAGTATGACCAGCTGATTAAAACGAGAATGCAATTCATGAATGAAAAAATATATATGATTGTAGTACGTCAGAGCATTTAAGCATAAACCGAAAATAAGATAAAACCATTCTGATATAAATAAAACGGCTATTCTCTGAGGTTCACTGAAAAGCTGCAAAGGAGATAAACCTCTCCGTTATTACGTACACAGTAATTACGTAAAAATGTTCCGATCCCTCGTCGGCAATCACGAAGGTCATTATCTTTCTTTCCACAACAATAAAACGGAAAAACGATAGCAAAAGTGGTACGTGCAAAGCGAGTGTAAAACACATGAAGTTTCGCTTTCGACGCGCAGACATTGAAAGTGACCGCAGATCGGCCATTTCTATTGTTTCAAATTTGTCCGCAACAATAGGTGTTTTGTCGTCGTACGGCAAAATGCAATAATGTTGTTTTATGCCTGGGAAGAGATGCGAGATTTCATGGTGCCGGATCGTGCAACGAAGGAGGTGCGAGGACGACGTCGCAACGATAAATCTTCCATAAATACATTTTTGAATTTCTTTAATAATCGTGAAGGATGTTATTTCTGTGATGCACATGTGTAATATGGGAAGATTATCTTGATTGTTTTTATATTGGAGGCAATCAGTCGGGTTCTTCGGATGTGATCTTTTCAATATGAAGAAAATTATTTGCATCGTCTATGTTTTAACAGTGTCGGACAAGGGACTATATAATATTAATATTTTGGATTAAGTTGAGTATACCTTGTTATTACTTAATTATTCAAACAAATTATTTCAAAATTATTAGTACATATTAATTATGGATTATTTGATTTTCAAAAGCTTACTCATCACTGGTTTAGTATTCAATAGAATCGCTATCAATTCTCATTACGAAATAATTCTAATTGGATCATACTGTTTGATCAAAGAACGAAACGAACCGCACGAATTCGATAAGCAACACTTAAGCCACGTCAAGCTAAAAACAACATCAAAAGTGTTATAGAACATGTCCCCGAAGCGACGTCGAAATTTGCATCGTCGACAAAACGAAAAATGAAAAATGAACTCGCAAACTCACGAACAAGGCCTCCAGCTAAATGCTAAAGCGAAACGGACGAAGGCTTTCATCTCGAGCCGCACCCCATAACACAACAAAATCTCGAAAAAACCTCCAGATACACACGTCGAATCTTCATTCATACAATTTTCGAATCGCGACTAGAAGAACGATCGATACGGATTTGAACGCGCGGGCGAAAAAACCCATTCGCGCCGCGGGAAAAAAAAGCGCACAAGGACCTGGCCGTTAATGAATCTCTATTGAGCACCGTCTCGGTCGTTAACGAGCGTCGAGTGTGTCTCATTAAAAAGCTCGCACTAAAGGCCGACATGTGTTAAAGAGGAGACGACGCCGTTTCGATTATTATTCAAAAACGCGCCAAAGACAATAATTCCGCCGCCTTTTCAGTGGTCGTCAACCCGCGGCGGAACATCAACAGGCATAATAACGCGTCCGACGGCCATGGCTAGTGCGTGAGGCAGCGTCCCTTTCGCGCGTCGGTTATGGTCGTTCCTCTCTCGCTTTCGGTCTTTACCGTTGACCAGGCCGAACAACATAATGATAACGTGTCGAGATGAACGAGTGTGGTCGGGGCCGCGTCGTAAAGTTACCGGATCGATTAATTTTTTGGCCGTTTTGGCCGAAGGCGCGTCAGATGTTGGGCATGCTCGGGTTGATTGAAATATCGGTGGGAATTCGAATCTGTATCTTTTCATTTTGTAAGGCCCCGTGCGCAGTTGCGATTTTTCGTGACAATGGCGGATTGATGGATTCTCAGAAAAATCTGATTATTTTGAATCCGCCATTGCCACCAATAAATCGCGCGACTACAAAATCGCAAGTGCGCGCCTGGCCTAATTGAGGTGGATTTGAAAATTTGATGTTGAATTGAATGTCACGGCCGTAGCCATGTTTTATTAGAATATGAAACACAAACTTTACGATTACAAATACAGTAAGTTCTCGACTTACGTGATTGATTCTTTCCGAAGTTTTTTGCGTAAGTCGAAAAATCACGCAAGTCGAAAAAACCTTAAATTATTTTTTTTCTATATAAAATGTACAATTGCAATAGATGGTGCAATTGCATTCTTTCTCCTCATGGGCCTGTTCAAAGCTACGAGCGTAACGCGTATTTTGACGCAAAAATCGTGATACTTTCGAACTTTCGGAGGCGGGCCCTTTGTAAAAGTTAATTTATGATCGTTACTCGAGCACATAAAAAAAAACATATTCTCAGCTCTTTTTGTTATTTACAATCATAACTCATATCAAGCTTCGACGGAATTTTGAGGTTCATTCAGTTCGTCATCCTGTCCATAAAAAAATGAAAATAAACGAGTGTAAAATCATTTTAGAGGCGGTATTTACTTTGAAAACTTAATTTTTTACATTTTTACAATTATACGTCCCAATTGAAACCACCGAAATGATTTCGTGTTAAAAGAATTTCATTTTAAGCGTCATTTCATTTTGTTGAGACCGTAATTAACCGATTTTTCATGTTAAGCGATTTCCACTGTATAAGAATGGTTAATTAGATGAAGATTTAGTTGAGCTGATATAGTCATTTAGTTGACTCGTTGAAAATTTTTAATTAATTAATTATATTTAGGAAAACCCATGTTTTATGAATGTTTTAAATCAATGGTAAATCATTAGTCAAGCAAGAAAAATGATTGATGCACTCTCGCATCAATGTATCAAGATTGTCAACGGCTTATTCATGTCAAATACAATGAGTTGAGTGATGGTCAAATAGTTAAAAACGAACAGTTTCGGAATCATCTTATAAACACCCCAGATTATGACCAAAAAATCGATTTTCAAGATAAGAATTACCTCAAAATACTAATAAAAGTTTATTTATCAAAATAACATTCCATGAACCAACTACCCCAATCATCGCTCAACTTAAACACAAATCCAGAAACTTTTTAACCAAACAATCGGATGCGTGAGAGCGCTCCTCGCAATCTGTACAATGCGTTATTGAACTTCCTTTCGCGGTCGGGGTTGTGCATCAATTTGTGTTTTCACCCGTCAAGAGAACACCGCGTTAACCCGTTCGCGGCCGAGAACGCCATTTACATACACATCGATACGTCCTCATTGTATGCTAAGCAGGAGTTAATCGCGAAAAACAATGATCGGGGTGCGGCAGGTCCGCATGACCCACAAAAAACTATCCGAAAACTGTTCTGTAATAATTACAAAAGCGTGGGTCGCGAATATATAATTAAAAATAATAATAATAACTTACTTGGTGAGGTCGCAACCGTCTTGCACGTCCATGTCTTCGTCTCGGTTGTGTCCGGATAACATTTGAAACTGTTTTGTTTAATCAATTCGCGCACGGCACTTTGGGAATCGCTTGAAACGCGCGACCGCACAGTTTGGCAAGCGAGAACATTTCAAGCGGCGCGCCGAATTTGTAGCGAATCGTTTCGTTCCCTTTTTATTTGTTTCAAATAATTGTTAATTGTTTCGATAACGAATTATTTGCACTTCACGAAGACATACTGCGAACGCTTCGGTGGTCCGATACGTCGACCGCTCAGAGTCTGAACGATGCGATAACATCCTGAAAAGCAACAATTTGCTAATTAAGCGGAATCTTTCGAAAAAATGTTTAATAACAATCGTATTTGATTATCAATGACATTTTTGGGTCACGAATTTTGACTACATAATCGAAAGTATCGAGAGCATATAATAAAAAATAACAGTTACAGTAAACCCCTCTATAACGTCAAGATACATTCCGCGTAATAGGGGGTTAAGGTTTTTCAATATTAATTTTATTTTTGAACATTTTTACGTGTTAACTGCTTATGTCAAATGCATTTGAATGTATTCGAACGATATAAGGGGGGCGTTATAAGGGGGTTTACTGTATGTCGATGTTAGTGTCCTTAGTTTGTGCACGAACAAGCTAGTCTGTTTATACACCTTAAAACAGCTCTAGTCCAATTGTTAGTGTAGTACGACAATTTAAGTTTTTTGCACTTAGATAACGCTTTTATGTTAAAATGCTAACCCAACCTAACCCAACCATAATAATTAAGACGTCTGTTTTTAGTTTAGACGTAATTATATGTAGGTAAAATTTGACAGTTGACAATCAAACTAAAATCGATAGTTTGGATATACCCAAAATAGTATGGGTATAAACAAACAAAAGTGAACACTTGAACAGTGAAATTGTTGCATTATCACAATTTCGGTCCACAAAACGAACGAAACCCAAAAGACATTGAACACATAAACATTCTAAATTTAAAACGCGCCCGACAACAATATCGAACATATGACTCAAAAGACAGTAAAAGCCGGCCATGCGAGCTTTCGCGGGAAAACATTGCCCCAAGACGCGACCGTGAACAATTTTCGAGTGTACAATCAAGAAAAAACTGATATGGAATAGAATCAAAGGGTTTACGCACCATTGGGAAGAGCTCCTGATGGAAGAGGGGGATGATCAGCCGGCGAGACACGAGTACGCACGATAGACACAAGCGTCGGCCACGAGCGCGCAGCCGCGACTGACGACCGTTGGATCTTCTCCCTTGTGGCGCGCGCGCACTCACCCTTATCCCCTCCACTTATTTTTAGTAGCGAAGCATTATAGGTCTTAGGGTATTCGTTGTTAAGGGGTTTAATTGAATGCAGAGTTTTTGTAATTTATTAATTATTTTTAACTGTATAGGAATTTGTGTCTTATTAATTGTTGTTGTAAGTTCGGTTTTGTGGTATATCGAACGTTATCTGTATCGGTAATTTGGTCGTAATAGTGATTAATTACGTTTTGCTTGTTTTTTTTTTATGTTATGTGATTGAAAAGATCATATATCACAAAAATAGAAAGGTTAATTGATTTAATTTGACGAAAACATCATTTGTTGTATTTATAAATTGGATTTTTAGATTTGATTATTAAAAATGAAATGCGTTTGTAATATTGGGTAATAAATAATTTTGAAGATTAGGATGGTGAAAAAATATTATATTGATTTCATCCACAAATTCACAGTTTACTGTTAAAGTTGAATGTGTGCATATTCTGATTATCATACGTGTGATGCGTGATCTGAAATTGTATTTATATTTATTTGAAACATAAATTTAAATGTTAATTTATTGCTGAGTTTAATTTGAATTCATTTACATACGGAAATCATTTGCGTTTATGTATTAACTATACTCAACGTTACATTTATTTTTATTTGAGTTTAAATAAAATTGAAACCGCCCCAAATCAAATATTTCATCTAGATTTTCATGATTATTTGCAATGGCTTTATGGTTCCTTTGAACGAATCAACGAAAAAGCGAACAAATCTATAAATTTAGAATGCATTGGTCATTTTGTCAATCCATCGATAAAATACAACATGGCAACGTCGTACTGACCAGTGAAGGATCAACATTCAACGCATACATCCAGAGCCTTCAAAATAAACTGGTATTTTAACGAACGGTTTGTACTTACCTGAACATGTTGCTATCGAGTTAAAAAGTAACTCGAATGCTCACATTTCGAATCCATTTCAAAATCAATCCGAAGCTCATGTCATTTCGACTGGCTCGTCAATTTTAATTGATTCCAAACCGTTCTATATAAGGAGTCGCAATGGTGTTAAAAGGTTATACAATTTTCTACGTATCATTTTGATAAAATAATGTTTATTAATTTTTTTTATACATATGACTACTGATTAACGATATTATTTTTATATTTATGAATGAATTTTATTCAATTCATAAAATAATATTATCTTTCGAATTCGTTTTTTTTTGTATAATACATTAAACCCGATCTGAATGCACTTTTATTTTATTTTACAAACGCATTTACATATTGATTTGAATGTAAAATAAATAAAAAAACCATTTTATCGCATAATTAGTCGAGTCATTACCGATGAATATTTGTAACATATTATTTCGACTGATTCTGATTGCGAATTCGTTAATTAATTATTTAAATTAATTATATATCGAATTCACATTAAACAACGCAACTTTCTCTCGTTGCACATGTGAGTCTATCGATATGGTATCATATAAAATTCAAGGTATTCCACATCCTGAAAATCAGCTGAGCTGACCAGCTGGAGTCCCAGCCGGTGAAACGTCAAACGGTCGCGGACATAACCTCAACGCCACTCCCCGCGCGATCTTTGACAGTTATCAATTGTCAATTGGCAATTGATGTTTGTTTTGATTTGATGATCGGGTCGGTGATGTGATGCGACATTCCGTTCGTGTCGATTCATTTCCTATGCATGGAAAAAGATTGAATTTTTTTAGGTTTTTTTGCGCTTTTGACGAATGATTAAGTAACGGCGCCCCTTTTCGTTAATCGTTGACATTTTAACGCGTTGTGTCATCTCATCGCGTATGCGATATGATGTTTTTCGTTTTCTTGGAATTATATGATTTATTACGTTTAAAAGAATATTTTTCCAACTGACGATATAAATATAGCTTATCTTCCTAGTTTCAATAGTGGTAATATCTACTAATCTTTTTAAATCTTCCAAACTAAAAACGGTTTTTTATTCTTATTCTAAGTAGCACGTTATTTCGCAGTACATTTTTTTTAATACATCAGTTTTAAAAAATAACCGATTTCATGTTACAAATAGCAGATTCATAAGAAATCAATTGATAAAAAACAAAGTATTCAATAGTAACATTAGAAAGCCATTTTTCCGCAATGAACATTCCATGCATACCAGTCACACATACTTATGTATTCTTAATTTTTCATATGAATATTTTCAATTTATTTTTAGCCATATATAATTTAATGTTCTTCACCGGGCATCGTCATTCCATTTTTTTTTTCACCATGTATGTATGTAATTTAGTTTGAACCAAAGCGAGCATTTTACGACCACGTCCAATATATAGATAAACAGCAATTTTATGCGGTTATAAACCACCAAACATTCAATCTAAAGCACATCCCGCGAGGACGTGCTAATATGTTGTATAGGAACGTCTATTTTTTTTTTTCGATAACCATTTTTTTAATACGTCATATCTAATACTAATGTTTATGTAATCGTGAGCCGAGTCTGGTACTAAACATGAATTTGAAATAAACCGAATTGCAATTACGTGCCTCTAATTGTAAGTCTCGGGCGTAGACAGAAGGTCCACGGGAGTCTTGGCCCCCTCAATTAAAAAAAATAATTACGAGTTTTCAAAATTTGATACTTCTAGAATGTAGATGAATAAATTCTTTGAACACTTTGACACAAATTATACTTCAAATAAAAAACAACAGGATACTCGTCTCACATTTATATTTAAAAAAAAAACCGTATTTTGGCTTCCCCTTAAAAAAATGTCTACGGCTGTGCTTTAACAATAAGTACGCTTATCTTAAGATTATAAAAAGAAGAATTATGAAGAAATCATTAAGATTAGAGACGATTTATGAAAAAACTACCTGTCGAGACGGAAATATAAAAAAACGGAAAACTATTTAAGTACATCAAATTATTTATGGGCGAAATGTTCGTTGAAGCTTTCATCATAGACAAAATTTACAATGTACGCATTTCGTTATACAGGTAGTCTGTTTTGCGAACTAAAGCAAATTTTACCCTTCCCAAAACAAACATCATCATATATGGCCTATACAATTTCCGTTACAATACAAAATTCTTCCGAAATTCATCGCAAGTTCCGAATTTTTTTCTCATTATAGTAATCTTCATGAGTTACCGAATACCAAAAAAAAAAAAAATATAACCTCGTATTTATATACTGACCGCACCAATAGTCGCTTAACTTCAATGATTAATGAGAGACAACGCTAAAAGGCTAAACCATCACATCGCATACGAAACGTCCATTTAAGGGCACTTTTCTGAAATCCAACATACATCCGGGTATTAATCCCTCATCACATTCGCACACTATACCTTACTAAATCTCAATATCGTATTCAAACACTTAAAACCGGCACATCCAACGATTCTAAACCATCGACCCCGTATAACGAAACGAAGCCGTTTTTCTCCCCGGCTCAACACCATCTTGGGAATCCGCCATGTCAACAGGGAAGCCGCCATCGGAAAAGCGCCTTCGCCGATGATGCAAAAAGCCGATGGATGTCGTCGAGGAGAGTAGACGAAGCCAGCACAACAACGGCACAGGATACTGGATCAGGTTTTGAATTCCGCGCAGAACAAAGATCTTTGAACCTGGCCATTTTTCAAACCGCGCACACATGTGTGTGCGTACCGGCCGACCGCAACCCGGTCGTATATTATTGTGGTAGAAACATAAACAAATCGAATAGATATCAATGTTTTTTGTATTTTTTTTTATGCGTGTGTGTTTTTTAGGTGGGATCTGACCTCGCGATTTGAGCTGTTTGATCCCAATTTTTGAGATTTTTTATGGGTAAATGTTATGGTTCTTTGATTATGTTAGGTGATTATGTCTTCGAGTCTATGATATGATGGAAATTAATATAATTTTTGTTGAAAAGGATGTATTTTCGCTAATGCCGAATTCTTATATTTGCATTCAAATTGTGTACATATTTCTTTTTATCTATTTAAGAGGAAAAAGAAACTTATTCTTTATTTGATACACCGATGACGAAATTTTATTATTTTTAAACTCAACATATGCAACAATAAAGTTTTTTACACAAATGAAAATGTGGTAATCGCATCAAAATATCATGGTGGTCAGCACAAAAAAAAAATACACCTACACTTATGTGCAAATAATTAATCTATTTAAAAACATAGATAAGCTCTCTTCCGTTCGAATAAAAACGATAATATCTTCAATTTATAAATGCGTCATTTGGACGGTTTTAAATCGCCGTTTTCGCTTTTCGAAAACAACGAGTGACTTTGGCGAAATGATAAAAAAATCGTTTTCCACAATACAATACGTGATAAAAAATAACGACGAGATAGAAACGAGAACCATAATATGGAAAGAAAATTATATGGGACGCGAGCGTGAGGCATTCCGTGATTAAATTATACACCAGCTCGAAAGCTGGAGCCAAACAAAAGGTAAGAGCAATCAAGTACAAGTGCACTGGGTGGGCCGAAACTCAAAACGCAAAATCGAATACTTTCGATGGCGAAATCACTCTTTTGCGCAATTGCCTCTCGTCGACGTCCTTCGCATAAATTATGCTAATCCCGATCGTGACTTCCCATCGATCTCGAAAACAATGCTGCTTTAGATGCCCGTAGATACAACGTTTGTTTTGCTAATGCGCTTTCCCGCCAAAATGCATCGGAATGCGTTTCCCGCCAAAACGGGGCCTCCGTCAGCTGACGCCATAACATGAGAACCGTGAGCGCTGCTTCGGGTGTGTGTGTGTGTTTTTTTTTGTTGTCTTCTTATTATATTATCCTTCGCGAAAAACCTTCGCGTCTGCTTTGTGCCGTTGTTGTTCCTTTTATTTAGCCGAGATCAATACACTTGTCCCGAAAGATCTGGGTGTATGGGCCATTTCCACTGGAATGCCGTCTTTCCAGGGACGCCCAACTGTCGATTTATTATCGAATATTGCTATTGTTGAGCCGAATAATGAAGATCGTGTTCCTGTATTCCGTTTTTTTTTCATGCGTATAAACAACAGTTGAAACCGTTGGATTCAAAAAGTGCTCGATCACGATACGCATACGTTAAACAGCATCTTTTCAGTTGGATTCTCGATTTAATTTGCACATCTTTCCAAGAAACGATTCGTTTATGTGTAACAAGTTTTTTCTTATGTTTTCGACGACGGTTTTATTGGCGTATTGTTTTGTAGGAATGTCGATTTTTCACGCCACACCCTAAATAACTCATCCGGATCTAGATACGTCTCAACAACCGAAAGCTCAACCTCACATCCTTCAGGCATTGAATAGAAATCAGCTGAGGATGAAAACCGCTGGCGCGTCCCTCTTGGGAAATGACCCGGCGTCTCCCAACTGATTCAATAGGAAAAATGGCGTTAAGCGCACATCTACACTCGAAACGCACATACACACGATCAGGCTCCATGCACGAGTCTCAATCTCTTATTCAAATCTGACAACGGTCAGGTTGAATCTTGCGTTTCCTTCAGTTATGCCAAGATCCCAGGAGCTGAAGAGAGACGAAGCGTTGGGCATTCCATTGAAAGCCCGCACAACAAGAGACCGCCACCACCTTCCGCGGTGAGCTGCTTTTTTTCTCTCGTGAGATTCGTTTTGGAAGACGGGCTGGGAGAACGATGGAAAAAAACGACGATAAGAAGCCGAAGCTCTTCTCGGACTTCTCGGAAGATCTCGCCTTTATCGAGTGTCCCCCGCCGACATTGGAGCGTGACATTGGAAATGTGTGTGTGCACCATCATCATTATCAGCTGTTACCTGTCCGCTGCATCCGAATATTACATAGGAACTTGTATGTGTACCTGAGAGCCGAGTGTCAAACGTGACATCTTGTAAATCGCAGATCGGTCATATGCTCCCAAGGCCGCTTGCTGTTTTTCCTTGCCACTTACCGAGAAATGGATGTTGGCGAATTTTCGCGTCATACGTGAACTGTGACACCCGATTGTGATGTGTGGATGTGTTGGATGTGAGTGGGTTTGTTGTCGGAAAAAAACCATTGAAAGATTTTATGTAATGAGTTTTTAGAATATTCGATTTGCTATATGGTTGTTTGAAAGAATGCATAGTTTTTAATTTACATGAAGAAGCATGAGATAATTCATTGCAATTATAATTATCGACCATTGCAATGTTACAATCGATCAAAATCGTTCAAATGTTCTTGAATGATTTGTTCTATGTTTTTAAGTGTAAAGCTCAATGATCTATACATCAAAATGATATAAAGATTGTAAAAAAATGAAGATACAAATACTAAATTTTAATTTATTGCGAAAATTCAAAATTTGCAGCATTAAAGACGATAAGTTTTACACTTCAAATTAGAAGTGTTAATTGAATTTCAAATGCAATGTTTTAAGTTTTGCACATCGAATTCAACTATAGGAAAGTATTATTAAATCCTATATCCTGCCAATTATTTTTTTACAATTTACCTAAAACTTTAAGCTTCTTTCACTTAATATTCAAAACTTACAAAACCGACGTGGATTTTTTTTTTATATGATTACTCTTACTAGTTTACTTAAATATGCTATTATTTGTAATATTTTACTAACAATAAGTACAACCATTTGATTGTGAGAGCAAAAAAGATTGTGCGTTCCAACGGATCCCAATTGTTGATCGTGGAGATTTGGGTTTAATTGTAAAACCCTTGTCACAGTAACAAACGAAATTAATGATAACTACATAAAACTATATGATTTGAAGCGCAAAAACTATATTCTGAATCGATATGACTATTTAATAAATATATTTTTCGAAGCCAATCCGGTTTTATGTACTGATCATCAAATCACTCGGACAAAATCGAATCAACCAGAACACTGCAACTCAATTCGATAACCAATCTCGATCGTCGACACATAAATACATAATTTCACATGCACCGAAGTCCTTCCTTTCCACCGACAACCACCGTGAGAACCGAACGACCGCAGCAATCGAGATCAATAGATCGAATTGCATGCAACGAGGGCGCGTGATGCTTAACGTCCGAAGGAATATAAAAAAAACCGGTTCGAACAGCCGAGAGATGGCGAGGACCTCGTCCTGGCCATCACAGGAACTTCGAGGATATCGAAAAGAACGCAGAAAGCCCGAAAAACCGCCGTCGAGGTTAGGAATTTGCGCGCGAAAGCTGCCAAGTGTCAAACGGGCTGCAGTTAACGGATCGCGTTCGAATTTCTTTAGGTTTCTCGATTTGAATTTTGGGTTTATTTTTTGATTGGTTTCGAATTGCAGTGTGAGAATTTTCAATTCTGCACTTGTTATATCGCCTTCGTTTTTATTGTTGCAGTCTGATTTATGTCTCGTATACGTGCGCCCTTTATAATGTATAGCGCATTTCACGCTTCGCGATGGTTTTAAAACGTTTCTTACAAAAATCGATACCGTTTCGTGTTTGCAATAAAAAAATATAATAACGAAGTGGTATTGTGGCTTTTTTGCCGCAAGCTCCGCAGACGTGGATCACCAAACTCATCGACTACAGATTTATTTACTCTTTTACCAAAAAATCATGTCTCCATAGTCTGAAGATTCGATTCTTTTATATTCCGAAGAATTTCTTAAAATGATCGTCAGATTCTTTTCATCGACTGAAAACCGTTAAATTGCGTAACGCTTTATTTAAAGACGCTCCAATTACCAATCATCGCTAAAAAAACAGACATATAAATCATCTGAAGTACTACACCGTTTCAACATTCTTAAACTAATAACTTTTCAAATCTGTCGAAACATGTCCATCGCAGGATCTATCCACAATCCTCCCGATGTTTCGACGACCTATGCGCGCGAAAGTTGCGAACTTTAACGACTTTTTTTCAAACACGGCGCATAAAAGACGACCGTGGAATGCAGCTCATTCTCGTTTTCTGCATCCTTGCATAAGCATTTCGCCGAATTCGGCCGAAGAACGACTCCAGACAACCGTTTGCGCAACTTCTATAAATAGGCTTTAAGTTTTTCAAGCTCGTAACGGTCGTCTGCTCAACGGTGCAGTTGAATTCGCTCCGCCATGAGCTTATTACAGGATGGCCGCGCTCTTTTGGTGAAAAACTTTCATGCGGATCGGTTTCAGCGATACTTCGGTTTTTCGACGTCGGTTTGAATCGGCAATGTTCAATGTCAATGATTGTATTCGATTGGACTAGGTCTTGATGGTGTGGAAGACGAAGTATTAGAAAAATAAGGAATTTTTTAGAATCTGCATATTTCAAAGTAAACTTAATACGAAGAGTTATGTTTTTTTCATTAAAAAATTAAATACATCAGTAAATTTTTATTGAAATATTTTTTTCAATAGTGACATTACTCACAATTATTTAGTCATATTATATTTTTCTGAGTTATCTATTTAAAAATGTTTCTAAATATAATAACTACAAATATTATCGAAATTGTATCGAATCAAAACAATCGAAAAGTGGGAATATGTTATTTTTTCGGAGACTGTATTGCATAATTAAGATTGTGTGAAATTATTAGAAATTATATTTGATAAAAGAAGACATTCGAAAAATATTAATAGATTCGGTTCATCGAAAAGCTCATTGTCACATAAAAATATACAAAACCTGAATTTTTCAATGAACCGAATCTATGATTGTTTTATGAATATCTTGTCTATGTCGTATCATTTTAATATAAATATTTTTTATTATTATTATATAAACACGATCTGTTTCTGAATCCAATGTTATTTAAATTTAAAGATTGTGTCATATACATAAATTGGTTTTTTCGAAACAACATAAATCTGATATTTTTAATATAGAAAAACTTGTATTTTTCATACATGCAACTTTAACACATACGCTTTCAACTAAATGATCTATTGATTAAATTAACTCTAAAATACGTATAGATAAACCGAAAATCATAAAGTTTAACGGTTTCCCCTAACGGACGGTTGATATCGATTTTATCCAACCCCATAACACCAATCAAGCGTCCTTTCAATCCAGAGGGTGTCCCATCGATAAACGCGCCAATCGACATATTATATTATATACGAAACGACATTTAAAAACCACGACAGTAACCAACACCCAGATCCACGGAGGTCCTTATATAACATCTACGAGATCATAAGGCTTCATGGGTGTGTTGTGCTCGGCATGAGGTATATGGAGGTTGGCCGAGGGTCATTAAGGTTAGATTTTATCTCACCGGAGCAGGTAACAACATCACCGGAGCAGATCTGTCTTCTGCTTTTATTGTTGGCCGCCTCTAAGGATAATATGAGTGCTCTCCTAAACCTTTACCTTTGAACGGTTTTTTAGGAAGGCCTTTTATCTCGACCCAGAGAGCCTTTTGGATGCGTAGAATGGTCAAATTTTATGTCGGCGGAGCGTGACGAATAGTTGAATGTAATTTTTGTTTAATTTAATTCCAATCATAACATTTTTGTAATTAGTTTTCGATCCTCATATGGATCGTGAGGGATAAAAATAAATTTGAATATTTTTTAGATAAAAAAACGTCGGAAAAAATAAAACGTAAACAAAAAAGTAACAATATACCCGAGTCATAGTTGTAATTTAAGTCGCCACCTGGACGAGAGAAGAGTTGTTCGATCAAATGAAAATAATTTAACCCTTTCCAAGACCTGAGGGTATGAAGATCGAAAGGCCGAAAAAAAATCAGATGTCCGTATTTCAATGCGATGTCTAATGAAGGTACACTTTTTTACACTACTTTTCGAAGGAACAAGCGTAATTAAAGGTCAAAAAATGCCCAACGCTTTGTGGGAAAGATTTTTTTCTAGGGTCTTCTATGAAAATTTGTATCTACCGACGTCTGCATAATTTGGTTTTTTCGGTTTCATTACTTTCGTTTTTTATTAGAATTCAAGGTAATCTGCGCCTAAAGAAACAATAAATAATAATTAGGTTTTTTGAACACCGTATACATTTTAGTTTCAGGATAAATCTTAAAATTTCCGGTACTAATCTTTTAGTCTGACAATAAGTATTATATACATTCTAAGAAAACATACCTGTTTACTAAATGGAAGCAATGTCCATTAGAGGTATAATTTTTTATGAAATCTTTCTTGATCATTTCTATGAAAAAAATACAGCACATAATCTTATGATAACGACAAAATCTGTCGTTTCGTTTATTTTAAGGAAACGTCCCGTATAAAAAACGAACATCGAGATCATCCACACGTTGTCTTGAACTAGCATACGGAATGATATGGACCACATACATAATCCAGAACAATGCTTCGATCCACATCAATCGATCAAAACCACCATATTTCGATTCCCAGAAGCGTCATCGCGTCCGGCCACAATCGCGGGGCACAATAGACGTTCGCTTCCTCAAACTGGTTTGCATGGCGGTATTTGCTCGTGAAAAAGTCTCGTTTTGAAAACAAGACGCATTGTGAAATGTGGTGTTGCCGTCGGAAAAGGAAACTTTTGTGGCCGTGGGACCGAGTGGCGGTGTCAAAAGTGCAAACATTAGAGCCGCGAGCCTTGTCCGAGTGTGTGTGGGATTGTGTTGTTCTTTTTGGGTTGGTGATGGTTTTTAGGGGGTGTTGGGGTCGTCATGGGGTGGTGGTGTGGTATTGTTGGAGTGATGGGTAGGAGGTTTGGGAGTTGAGTTATCGGGTTTGAAAAGGTCGTTGAAAAAAGGTAAAGAGATCATTAATCTAACTTATCAATTGAAGAATTGGAATATTTATCTTTTTGTAACATGCAATGAAGAAAACTTTCAAAAAGGTCTATGTTACGTTTGATAAAACACTATTTTATTTAAGTTTTAATAGCTTTTTTTTAATAAAATGTGTTCAATTATTATATAATTTTTGTCATGGGCACTTCATGTACTTACAATTAGTATGTATTATATTATATTTTACACATAAAGTGATATTTGGCAGAACAAACATTGCGCAATCATTGTTCTGCAAATGTTTTTCTATGGCATTTTTTCTCATTTTGGCGCTTTCTTTGTAGTGATTATATAATACATTGTTTGCAGAATATACGACGTTTGTTTAACCCTTCCGTTAAATTACCATTACATGTCACGAGAATAAAAAACTATTTATTCAGTGAAAACTAACATTATGTGAAACTTAAACATTATTAGGTTATTGACATTCGTATCAAAACGATTTTCCCACATATCTAATTAATTTTATTTGTATTGCTTAATTTATTACCAACTTTATGCTAAATCTCATAACGTTATTGAAATGCGTGAAATTTCAAGTTGTTATTTCAAACATCGATTTTTTATGAATACGTTTGAAGTCGAATCACATATAATGTACGGATAGCTCAATCCAATAATGTATTTGTTTTAACATACAGATATGGTTGTTATCCGTTTCGAATTTCAATTTTTCACAAATGGCAAACACTTTTACATACATATTAGCTCTTTAGAATCTTATCAACAAGAAAACTAATATGTAATTATTTATATTTCAATCATAATATTTGTTAACCATTATCGATCCATTATCAACAGTGCATCGATATATTTATATAAAGCAAACTCAAAACGAAGCTTCCATCTAATCCAACATCCATGACCATCCCAATTCCACTCAAATCTTCAATTACTTCCGGAGAACGACCATATTCAAGATCAGAACGCCCCTTTCGTTGGCAACAATCACCCAGCTCTGGACCACCTTTCCACCATTCTTCCGGGTTTGTCCTTTTGTCCCAGCCGCGGTCCAGACGACTCGCGAAAGCCGAGGTGAACGACCGTTTTTGCTAATCTGTACACGAGGCAGCTGTCACCCGGCAGCTGTCAAGGGCCTGCTGCCTTTGGAGGAGCACCCTTCTTGTAAGACACCCTTGCCTTGCTGGAGTTTCCTAGGTCGCGGGATCCGGAGGAGATTCCGTGGGGATGGGAGACGAGCCAGACACAATGGGTGCCGGCTCGCTCTCACGAGACCTTCGTCCCTGTCCTGCTCAGGATTTCGCTTCTCACCTTCGTCCTTGCGCTTTTTTTTGCAAAGTCGTCTCCGGCGGGGGATTCCGAACCCCTTTTGTGGGCTTTGTGCAATTTAGAATGCTCCAATTTGGGGGATCTATAGGTGTGATTCTTCACAATGGGATCTGAATTTAGTATTAATATTTTTTTATTAGAATAATTTAATAATCATTCGGAAAAACTGAACCAATTTAAAATTTTCGACAATTTTTCTATTGTGCATATTTAAAAAAAAAGCTATAACTGCTCAAATTTAATTAATTTCATTACTTATGTTGATTTATTTTATCCTGACATTTAATAGTAGTTCGTACAAAAATTTTCGTTCAAAAACCCATGTAACGTAATGATGTACTTTCATATCTATTCTAGATAGATAGTGAACAAGTTCAACGACCGTCCCTTACAACGACCGAATTCCCATGACCCCTATATCGACGATTCCCCCCTTTTTTGCCGACTATATATAATTTTTTTCGACGTACTATTTCAAAAAAATGTGACATGTTCCCTTTTCCGTCTATGTAGTACACACATTACCGTTTTTGGCGCAAGACCCATTTCACGCATCTGCCCCTGTAATAGTGTCATATGGTGAAAAAACTAATTTACAATTTAATTTCACATCGTTTAGATTTTATCACTGGCGAAAATTATCTCCAACGGCTTTTCAATGGGAAATACCTATGTAATTTAATTTATCAAATCAATTGCCTTTTGTTTTAGTCATAAAAAATAGCTAAAAAATTGTTTACATATCTGACAATGAGTATGAAGTCAACAATCTCAGCTGTTTTATCGAGAATCTTTTATTCATATGAATTAATGATTTTTCTCTATTGATATTGAAATAGTTTCGTATATTCCGCCATCAAGCTCGGAGCATGGAGTCCATCCGTCCAGAGCGTTACCATACGTTTCTGCACGTG
>JAOXNN020000079.1:1127125-1137572 GCA_028571205.2 Hydropsyche betteni
CTAAACTGCCGCATTTGTTTGGCAAGGCCTTGTCCTGCAGTGGATAACTATAGGCTGCTAATGATGATGATGATGATGATATTGAAATGATCCTATTACAATCTTTAATCTGACATCACACTGGTTAGATAAACACTTTCATTCATATTTTATTGCTTCCATTCATGCATTGAATGATTATTCACACCTACTTATTATCGGCAATCCTTTTAAAACTTGTCGAACACGATTAATATAAAATCCATAACATCTTAAAACTGACAATCAAATTGTCAGTTGTAAGATGTTATGAATTCCTTTCCTTAAATCCAATTCTATTATATTATATTTTCCACAATAAATCAAATTTATTGATGCTAAAATTAGCAATTTCTGCAAATTTGACACTACCCCATCACTTTCCGGTGAACCTTTTTACACGGAATTCGATCTATTATTTAAAAAACCAAATTTGAATATCGTGTTGCGCTTGATGACAGCATGCTGGCGGTGGAAATCTTCGATAAAAGGTTATTTGATGCTTCGTTATATCGCTCGAATATGAGATCCGAGATTGAAGACCACACTGAAGACGTTGTTGAAGGGCAAATTTATAATGACACAGATGATGAACGGGCAATAAAGACGGGGAACGAACTTGATAATGAATGGTCGAATAATTAGTTTGATCTTAGCGACAGGGGTGTCGGATTTTTTTATTGTCAATAGTCGAGTTTACGCTTTAAAAGTTACCGAAGTTAACCGACAAATTGTATGGTCAGTAAGTGATAAATATCTCACTGTGAGATAGGAATGATTTTCAATACTTATTAAAAGTTATCTGTTCCTTGGAATATGTACTCATTAAAACTCTTTTCAATGTGAATTATATGATGATCAGATGTTTTTCCAAACGACACTAGCGTATACGACATTGGCACACACCGACAATAGCATACACGACACGTTTTAGGACAATTGGTTCAAGTACAGTAGTGATAGTTAAATGATCCAATTAATGCTTTATAAATTTTTTAAATATTTTAATTATACTATTCGGACATTTTTACTGATTGTGTTTTACGTTCGGAGTCGTCGGATTGTGTGTGCCAGTGTCGTGTGTGCTATTTTCATTCGGGCAAATGTCTAAGAATTGAATTATACAAGTTGTATATGATTACGATTAAAATCGATAGACTCGACTTGAATAGAACCGACATACCTATCGACTACCTTTTGATGAATTCAATGCTGTCAATCAAATCAAACGCGGTTATAGAAAGAGAAATTTTGACCGTTAAATTAAAAAAAAATTTGAACGTATTCGATTGAAAAAAATCATATTTGCGCCTTTCGGATGCAAGATAAAAAACATATAAAATTAAAGAGCCTGGGAGCGCCACGCCACGCATCACCATAAAAACTAGTTTCGTTGTCTTTTTTTTATCTTTACACATCTCAGTCTTATTTTTTCGCGTCAACATCTCGTTTTTTCAACTATTCCAATTTCATTCATGGGAGCAAGGATCGCGACGAGATTTAATTGTCGTTCCTTCGCTGCCTTCTCACGAAGTATTGAATCATTTCCGCCGCTGTCTCAAACTGACGAATTCCTGTACGTCCGTTGTACGTTTAGCAATTTACATGTGTAAACATTGAAATACTCATAAACCTTAGTTGAAGGTGGCTGGGACTTCGTGTCTGTCATTGTTGTTATGCTCAAAAGCCCTTTAGTCAATTTATCAATATTGTAGGAAATAATCGTTTACTTGATAAAACTATAATAAATGTATTATATAAGGAATTTCCATAAGAGAAACTGTTTTTATGCATAGTATACTATTTACTTGAAAAACATTGCTAGAGTAAAATGTTTTGAATTTTCAAGTGGATATAATCAGAAAATTGATTGATAAGCGAATTTGAAATATTACAATCACAGTTATTCAAAATTGCATATTTGACAAGTATTGTTAACTTTATTCTGATAAGCCTTTTTTTTGAAAACATGTAAAAAAAAACTGAATTCATTGCATATAAACATCAATAAAAAATATCGAATAACGCTTTCCTATATTTCTTATCTGTAAGATATAAAACGTATTTTTTAAATGTCAAGCGCCATCTACCAGATGGCATTTTTAAATAAACACGATAAAGATTAGGGGAAATTAATAAGATATCTGAAAAATCACATTCAGTTATTTAATAAATGTAAAAAATAAATACAATAGAAGTACAAAATATATAAGTAGTGCAGTCAGTACGAATATGTGTATTATTTCAATTGATGATATAAAGGTTTTAGCTTTTCAATGGTTTAGTGTTTTCAGCGAGCCAGTCTATTGCTGAATTCCATTGCAGACTTGTTAGCACCGGAGTAACTTTTTCCCGAACGGTTTTATGGTATTCATCTATGTATCGAATCTATAATGTAATGAAATTAAAATTATTGTTACGAAATTTGAGATTGTAACATGTAAATAAAATTTATACTTCTTCATTTGTGAGTAGTGTAACATCGATCATTTTTCTCTGTATCGGTGACATAGTGATTGTTTCAAATCCAAGTGCTCCTTGGCCAGCAAAGTTTCCTTTCAATCCACGAGGTAATGGGGTTTCTAATTAAATATAAATCATGTTTAACGTTGCTATTCAATGTATTTTTTTCCATTAAATCTATATATGATTATACCTTTTGTTATATTTCCTGCAGGAACCAATTCTACAATTTTAATAATGTCTTCTAAACGAATACCATATTCTCCATTTTCGTAATATCCAGGTTCTGAAAAATTAAAAGTGTGTATTAGAAAAATAGATAGTATTTACTTTCATTTTTTAATTTTGTTTATCTAAAAATTTTACCATTGCTTAAAAACATGTTGGGTACGAGACCAGGATCATCAGGCATAGCTCTCCATGAAATCCCCATAGGACCTTCGTGAACATTCAAGAATGATCCCACTCCATGTCCGGTACCATGAGCATAGTTCATACCATTTTGCCACAAATATCTTCTCGCAAAACTATCTAATACATTTCCCTAAAATTATTTCATAAAAATATTTTACATACATTTGTTTATTGAGATCAAAAACATTTTTTAATTACGTTACCTTAATTTTAGATGGAAAGACTGATATTCCAAGAGCAATTTGGCCTTTTAATACTAAAGTAAATGCTTCAATTTGAGCTGATGTTGGAGTTCCGAAATGCATTGTACGAGTCACATCAGTTGTACCATCCCTATGAAAATTTAAAAAAATGAGACAAAAAAACGTACACATAAAAAAATTAATAAAAAATTACCAGAATTGGGCTCCAGAATCACAAAGATATAAGTCATCAACAGATAAAGCTCTATTAGTTTCTGGTTCAGGATCGTAATGAATAATAGCACCATTAGGACCGGAAGAACTTATTGTATTAAACGAAAGTCCTACATACAGAGGTAATTGACTGCAATAAAATTTAACATAAATAATTTAAACCTATATATAAATATCTTTTGCATGATAATAAAATGAAAAGTATACCTTCTGATTTTTTCCAATTCTGTAGCGGCTGATATTTCATTGATATTTTTGTTCCCTTTGTTAACTATTTCATCTTCAAGCCACGAAAAGTATTGAGCAAGCGCAGCACCATCTCTTATATGGCAATCAACCATACCCTAATAAAAAATCAATCAAACATTAGACCAAATATAATGAATTAAAAAATTAATTGAATTTTGTAAACATAAAGCATTCTAACCTTTGCTTCAACATCATTTTTTACAGCTTTCATTTCTTCAATCGGTGTAATATCAGTTATTATATCAACTTTTGGTGAAGCAGATTTTGCTACTATATGGATAGCTCTGCTAGAACCATGAGCAATCCATACCATCAAATCATCGTCTTCTTCTTTTCTTCCTACCATTAATGAATTTACCTAAATGAACAAAATAAACAAATGTACCAAAAAATAAATAAAAAAGCATATTTACAAAATACTTACTATTTCAGGAATAACTTCAAGAATTTTGGAGTATGGATGCAACACTAATTGGTCTGAAATGCCTTCTTGATTGAAATGTGATTCTAAATTTTCATCGAATAATTCAGATCTAGTAACAAAATGTAATTTGTCAGGTGATCTAGTGACTATGACATAGCTGTAAAATACAGGATTGTATGGAATATCAGAACCACGCAAGTTGAGTAAATCTAAAATTGAATATATTGGATAATTAATATGAAAAAATAAAATAAATATAAATAATTATAAATAACATACATGCAACGCTATCTAATGCTGTTATTACTAGCATATTTGTATTTTTTTCAGTCATTTTTTCTCGAACATATTGAACTTTTTCAGCTATAGTTTTTCCTATTGAAAACCAGAAAGATGTGGTTTGATAACGAAAAACATATTGAATATAAATAATTGATAAAATATTTTATTATACCAGAAAATTTAAGGGGCAATGAAAATATTTTATTAGCAGGTTGTAAAGGTCTTGGACTTTCATCTTCTTCCCAAACTTGGTCTAATAAATCATTTTCCATCGGAATCAAATTATGTCCCGCTTTATGCAACGCATTCTATGTAATAAATGATATTATTTAAACACTTGATGCATGAGTGTGAAAAACTAATAATTACAATATCAAAGGTGAAATTTCCATATTTTTAAATAATACAACAATCTGACTATAAATTATTGAAATTAATAAACTAGTTAATGCTTTTAAAACAAAAATTTTACAATTGTGAAAGGATTATTTACCTTTAATGGTTCCCATTCAGCATTAGACAAAAGAAGTGCATTAGCACCTACATTGGATTTAGGAGGTAGATTTTTTACAAGCCATTTATCTTTAGTAGGTGTTGTGGGAAGTGCTACAAATTATAACAATATACAAATGAAAAATTGTTATTTGACACAAACGTATGTTAAACAAAAAAAAAATTACATTCTTTCATCAATTGCCAATTATTATCTAATTGATTGCTAGCCTGCAAGTAATATCGACCATCAGTCCATAATAGAGCTTCATCTGGTGTTACTATAACAGTGCCAGCTGATCCAGTGAAACCGGATATAAACGCTCTTTTAGAATCGTAATCTGCAATATATTCACTCTGAAAGTAAGCACAAATTAATAATGTCGTTATTTCATTTTTAATAATAAAAAAGATATTCCAACCTGATGAGCATCTCCTGTCGGAATGATATATGCTTTCAGGTCAGAGCGTCCTTTCATGAGAGTCCTGAGTCTCATAAGTCGTATAGCTGAAGATGACAATTGAGAGGTCATGTTTAGGTATTGATGATAATCCACTGATGAAGATGAGGTAAAGGCACTGTTACTGAAATAAAATAATAAAAGGTGTTGTTTTAAATAAAATACTATATTTATTTGTACTAGAAACTATAATAGTAATTGCTTTCGATTGATTAAGACACACTGAAATAAATAATCATTGAAATAGTGCAAAAAAGATAAGATAACCATTAGGCTTGTTGAATAATTTTGTAATAGAAAACAGAGATATTTACTGATAATATGCAAATTACACGTATTATTTTATATTTTCATATGAGAATAAACCACATTAAATCAATAAATTGAAAAAAATCTGATAAAATTAACAAAAATGTTATAAATTTAAATATTATATAATAATTAACTATGCTTAATGAGCTAAAGATTTTAATCGAGATTAAATTATAATAGAAATTGAAAAAGAAAAAAAAATTACGATGCTCAAATACTCAAATATATTTCGAATGTTTCATAATAATTTTGAATGAAAATTTTGATGAATTAAAACGATATTTCGTAAAAGACGCGTAATGAAAATTGAATTGAAAATAGACTTAATTAAAAAAACTAAATATTTTATTTAAATCACTAAAATTTTTTAGAAAAGTCACATAATTTTACTAGAATTTATTTATTTTTTTACGGAAAAAGATACATCTAAAATTTCACACTAAAGACCTCACAAAAATTGCCTCAATCTCAAAATCGAAACGGTTCCGAATTTAAAGAATAAAATTATGTAAAACGTTTCGTGTACATTTTAGAAAGTCAGTCGTATTATAAAAAAAAAACTCACACAAGGACCAAACACACAACAAGAACCCGCATCGATTTCCCGCCACATTTTCGAAACATTTTGCGACAATTGGAATGTCCTTTTTCACGTCCAACAACAATGAACGTCTGCTACAAACTGATCTCAAACGTTGAGGATTTCAGTTAATGAAAAAATTGTTGAATAACGATATGGTGGTGCTTATGAAATGATTCATGACACGATTTGACGACCGGTTATTATATTTGATCGCGCAAATGAATAACAACGAGATTATCGTCTTTTTTTTTGTTTAATCCGTTTGTTTGTTTTGCGGAGACTATAAATCTATTGGTACTAAAATAAATACGTATAATCGTATTTTTGATTCTAAATATGTTATGGAAGAGATATCGCAAACAGTGATGTAGTGCTAAAGAAGTAGTGCTAGAACGCTAAATTTTTACATACTCCCCCCCTCCCCAACGTATTTTTTTAAAAATAGATAATAATGATTGGCGAATAATTAAATGGTCAGAATTTTAATCAAAAAAGGTCAGAATAAAATGATGAATTGTCAGAATAAAATAACGAAACGGTCAGAATAGGTTAGGTAAGGTTAGTGTTCTTGATATTATTGTGACCGTTTAATATAAATTCTGACCATTCAATATTTATTCTGGTCTATTTGATTAAAATTTTGACCGAAACAAGGTGAAAATTCTGACCAACGTCTAATAAGTTCTGATAAATGGGATGAAAATTCTGACCAAAATAGTATTTAAATTCTGACCATTTAAATAGTAGCCATAATGATTTCCAACAAAGCGACAAATAACTTTGAGAAAATATAAAATAGCGTATAATTCGATTTGACGCGTAAATATTTAGTCTATAAATCATTGTAAATATATTAATGGTTATATATATTCACGCGAATAAAAAGGGTGAATTATACACATGAAATTTATACAGCATGTAATGCAAGAACGTCATATGGGGGAGGGGCAAAGCCACCTAAATTTAGAAATAGTGTTAATGATTAATTAAAACATTGGATTGATAAATTTAACGTTCATTTCTTGTTACCTTTGGGTAGCTTAGTGACCAATAAAATTATTGTTGAAAATAATTTAATTTGGCCAATTTTGGCCTGCCCCCCTCCTTGGAAAAAATTGAAATGACGTCTCTGATGTAATTCGATATTGTAATATAGATTAATTTTAAATCAACACACAATTTTATTACTTGATGTATCAAAATATTTTAGTACTTTTCAATAAAAATTACATTTTTGGGATTTATATGTACAAACAACTCATTCTTTGTTTGAATATAAATATATTCATTAATATATTTACAATGTGCAGATTAAATGTGTACAATTTGAATTATATACTATTTTTACTTTCGCCATGTTGGTTTTGTCACCCAGTTGGCTTTTGCCATCTAACACATACCGACATTGAAGATAGAATTTTATTGATTGATAATTTTCAATTTAGAGGTTTTTAATATGCTTTTTTTTGGAGATTATGCAAACATTTTTCTTGTTATTTTAACTTCAACAGTTTCTTTTGAGATATAATAGAAAATAAATAAATCTGAAGATTTTTTTCGAAAAATTCAGTGAAAATAACCTGATCACATAACATAAATTTTACCATTACAAGGATATCTATGTCTATTAAGTATAAAAATAAAACGAGGGATAGATTTTTCTCTTTAAAAAGAAGACAATTTTTCTTTAATATTTTTTTATTAATGTTTTACAGTTCTTGTAACAAAATAACTTTCATTATAATATCACCATATGTAATTACAAAGTATTCAGAGATACATGTAAGTCTTGAATTATATTCTAAATTAAAAAAAAAGTAATCGCATATTTTCAAAATTCATATCTGCTTTGCATTGCAATAATATTACTCATTTTACGCAGAATTAAACTAAAAGCAACCAATACAGAAATATTTTTGTGACTTTCATAAGAAAATCAGTATATTATCCTCGGATGATAAAATAAAAATTCAGTCGGCACATTCTTTGAATATATAACTTCTCGATATTAAAAAATATTATTGCTAAATATATAATTTAAATAAGAATTAACCAATCGCGGTTACCGTCTGAAACAAAACAATAAAATAATACGAAAAGAGAATATATTCAAAACGAATTGTTCACTGCACGAGAATCGCACTAGAAATTCGACATATTATATATCACATTTGAACAAGTCTTTTCGACAGCGAACGAAAATATATTTGGTACTAGTGTCAACATTCCATCGCCGCTACTGAATTTGAATTATCCATATAGGTAGAGATGGGTGGAGGAGGCGGTTGGGCAGGAGCGGTGTTTGCCGGTGCTTCATCCCAATTGACTTTAAACCTAGTCACTCTCGGTTGGGATCCTAAGATATTTCTAATGACCTAAAATAAAAATATGAATCGATCATGAATTAATACGGAAAATTCAGTTTATATTATAGAAACAGAATGCAACGATATTGGTATAGTTTGAATTCCCTTACTAATTATAGGTTATAGAAAATATTCGTGCTGTAAAAAATTTCATTTATCTGAAAAACACTATAATCGTATTATACATAACCACTATGTATTTATAATTTTTTTTAATGATAAGAAGACAAAAAGTTTACATTTCTTTTAAAAAGTACGTGTAGTTTGATATCATAAATTGATCTCAAACGTCATATATAGTTGAAAGTTAAAATTAGTTTATTTTTGAGATGTATGTTTGATATAATTGAATTCGACAATTAATCATTTTATACATAACTCTTGTAATATTGACATTTTCCGAATTGAAATTACTTTACCAAATGAATATTTTTTTCAATTCATTCTGATATGAAAAGCAAGTTTATAAAAGACATTAATGATTCCAATTGGAATCAGACAGTCAAAAGGTGTCATGTGTAAAGTGAGTTTCTTTCAATATAAAGAAAGTTCTGGATTTTTCTTTATTGTAAATGCTTACGTATACAATGAAAAAAATAAAGACATCTTTTTAAGGATCGAGCGCTAAATACCATACCTTGTTAAATGGTATTAGATTAACGGGACACGTCCATTTCATGATTGAATCATTTAGTACCTATTGTGTTTAAAAGGAACTAATAATAGTCGTCGAATAAAAAAAATAAAACGATCGTACAAAAGAACATCGATACAAATTAATGTCATACATCACAATACTTCAAATCAAAAGCGATAATATAAACCAAAATACAAAATAACACCATAAATTTATCCTAAACCAAAAATATTGCATTCCATTCCAGTTTCAAAAGAGCATCTAATATTACAATACCTTATCGAACAACGGCTTAGGCGGTGGATTCTCCCTCAACTCGGGCTCCGTCTCAGCATACTCGTTATTAATAAAATAACCCACCCGGACGAACTCCTGCCCCCTATAAGCGCAAGTGAGCAGCACCACGGTGACCCCCAAAGCGTCTCCTTCGGGAATCCTGGACACGTCGGGAGGGGGGGCCTGGAACACGAACATGTGCCTGCCCTCGGGGATGGGGCCTACATATATGGTGTCCAGGACCTGATCGTGCTCCTCGGTCTCCGCGGAGCCGACGTAGATCATCTTCCACTCGAGGTCCTCTTTCAGTTCTTCGATGCACTCGAACGTGAGCTCGAACTGGAAGGGGTTGAGGAACGGGCTGGGGTTGTCGAGCACGACCACGTTCGTGATGTGCACCTTCGCCATGGTAGGGGGGTGTGGTTTCCGAGGGGGTGCTGTTTTCCCGCTGCGGATGACAGCTGACGGCTGACGCACTTACCGCCGGCTCGACTTGCCGCCAGACGTTGGCGCCAACTCGGATAATGGACGCCTTTTCGCCACACAGATGCCAAACAAAAAAATTTTTTTTTGTTTTGGTGGATAGAAGTTTGCGCAAACGGCACCTTGTATACGACGCTAGTGTACTTTAATTTTTTTTTAATCCAATTATCCGAGATGAGGAAATCCCGTATATATAATCACGGATGTGTGTGTGTCCGTTCGTTCGTTCGAATGTCGCTCGCGAATTTTTATAGTAATATGGTCTTTATGCGTATACAGTTAACGTCTATAATATGATGCTTATTACCTACTAATTACTGGTTTTGTCTATGATGTCTGGTGACAATAAAAATGAAATATTTTGATGTTATTAATTAAATATTGAAATCGGGTACGGCCATCGGGCAGCCGATGTTAGGCCAGGCGCCCACAGGCAATTAGTCGTGGCGCGATTTATAATGGAGCACATTGTTTTGGGTTGAAGTGCGCCCATAAACTACATGGGCGCACTTCAACCGAAAACAATGTGTTTCATTGTAAATCGCGCCGCAAAGAATAGCCTGGCCTTACT
>JAOXNN020000079.1:1137672-1148368 GCA_028571205.2 Hydropsyche betteni
ATTTGCAACTGTTGCGTCTGGTCCGAAGAATTCAGTTCGTGTGTCGATAAAATCTGATGCTATTATCGTGTTTGTGGTTATTTTCCGTTTTTGTCGATTTTTTTGTCGTGTTTTGATCGCATCGCGTGTTCAGTAGCAAAACCGAACAATATTTAATCGGTTCATTATAAAGTCGTATGACGCGGTTGTGTGTGATATTAATTTGTTTCCTGCTGAATCGATTTGTAGGTTCTGTTTTTTTTGTATGGGAAGAATGTTTGGCGAAATATTTAAAGTCTTTGATTTATCTTGAAAACGTTGGATAAGTGCATGTACTAATTCGTACAGTCGTTAGAAACAAAATTTTATCACTGTGCATTGAAAATTCACGAGTTCAATTCTTTATTTATCGTTTTTTGAAAAAAAGAATGCCAGTAATGTTGTGATGACATCTATTCTATTTCGACATCTGATAATCTCGGATTTATCATTTCTCAGCTACTTATTTGCAATCCAATGATATTTTATTGAGTTAGATTCGATAAATTAATATTAATCAAACATATTTGTGCGAACGATATACATTATTTGGTGTCACGACCTTATTTCGGGTCGTCTAAATGGAAATGTGAACTATGTCGTTTCTAGACAATTGTCTATGAATTATGGAGTTCTTTGCTGTTGAAATTTTCGGTGTAAAAATCCAACGAGTTAATTCACAGAACAATAATCGCATGTAATCGCTAGTTTTTCATTATATTTTCAAGTGCAATTATAATTGCACGTGTTGTTTTCGGAATTTGTTCACACTCCGTTTAACGTTGATAATATTATTGTTTTATTTAGTCTTTATGTTCATTCCACTTGTAATGTTTGTTAAATCCTTAATTGGATTGTTTATGGAATAGTTTGCGAGATTAACTCTTTCAAGTTGCCTTGTACCGTTGATGAAAATCAATAAATTTTAATACTGTTTTCGAAATCATCGAGTGGATACTGTATTTCAATTCAAGCAATTTGGTGGTTTCTTCTATTTATTTATAGTTCCCTACTGTGAATTAATTCATCATTTTGTATTTACAAAACATGCGGGATGAATCCCAAACAAAGAATGAATATTGATGCGTCATAAGAAATGCTTTTCATTTAACATTTTCAGCGTTTATTTTCAGGTAAACACTCAATGAATCAAACGTCTCACCTCTGAAAGAACCTGAAATGTCTCGAAAATATAAATTTCCAGAATAGTATATGAGTCACATCACGAATGTGCTCATAACGAACGACGACATACTATTCAAACGGAAATTACATTGTAACTCGATAAATGAAAAATTCTCACTTTAATTCACTTTATATTCATCAATGTGAAATGTTCGATTTAAATTTTTTTCTGTATCGCTACATTGATCAAATTCGTGTTCAATACGATAATCAATAATATTATCGATTTCTTACTTCCGTATTTTGACAATGTCGCAATATTTTGTCCATTTACCGGAATGATTAAACTCATAAAAATAATTCGACCTTCATATAGAGAAAATTATTGAGATTTTCAAAACAGGATACTGTGCCAAATCGTTGTCGTTTTTTTTATAAATTCCAAAAAGCGCACGAACCAGATTTTCCCCATATGTTAATTCAATTCATGTCGTTTCTGTGAAATGGACTGCATCAGATGTCCATCCTCGATCGTCCAGGAGTCATAAATCTCCACGGTCTCGTCTGCGTGATTGATGCGTGAATAAGATGAGGGGTTTGTTGTGTTCGGTCAATAGGAAATTGTTTTTGATTCGTTGTTGGCTTTGAAAATGTGTTGTGTTTTGTTGACGTTTTGGTCTTCGAATAGTTAGGAGTGTTTGTTATGGTTTTTTTTGTTATTTATTTCGTTGTGTTTGTTTATGGTGGATTTTCGTGGTTTGTTTCTACGTGATCAAAAAAAAAATCTTATGGAATTTAAATTTTAATTGGATTTTTATTGTAGGTGTTTTTATTTCGATGTACAAAGTTTAATTTTTTGTGAAAATGTTTTTAAATGAAAAAGTGTCCTCGTTTTATATGCCAGACGTACTAGCGTTAATTTTAAACGACTGGGTTTTTCCTGAAATTTCGTTACCGCCAAATTAAACGAGTCACGTATATTAATCTAATATTCCCAATGTAAATTTCTTACTTTGATACGACAGTTTCAAAATATCGATCTTGTAAATATTAAAAATTTTATTTAAAAAATTCCATTGAAAATGCAGCATCGCAAAGGGTTAACGATCCGCCTCGGCGTTTGAAAATAGTTGACCCGTTCAATTGATATCGCCAACATGAAATTCACTCTTGGTAATTCGATAATTTTGACATTTTTGTATCGTATGCTTGCAATTGTTTAGTTTGTAATTCACGGCGTTTTTCTCAGACTAGACGAATCATATTTGCGCTTCGCGAAAACTTCTCTTTATATTTAGAAGTGCTAAAAAAACATATTTCGCGTAAATAGATTATCCGTTTCTACGTACGAATCATTAGAAGTTTTTTTCTCTTTAGAATCACGAGTGCTTTGTCATGTACGATACTTCGTTTCGACTTTCGTAACTAATTGATTCGTTCTGCGAATTTATTTAATTAAACCCGAATCATCTGAATTTTTTTAACTTAAAAACGATGATTTTCGAGTTCTTCAATAAATAGATTCAACTTACTCGAAACAATACGAATTTATATCCTTGGATATTGCCAAATCCTCGTGTCTTCATACGGCGAAGGTTCACGAACTGTCGACAGACGACAAAGCCAAACGCTGAAGTTCGTTGACTTCTGGGTTCTGAAAACCGTATTGCATGTACAACGTTGCGCTGAAAAGTGCGCGTCCAATCGTTTATTTATTCGGTTTAATTTGGAAAAGATTCACAGACACTGTATTCACGTGTGATTTGTTATTTGCAGAGTCATGGGTCGAACTCGGTCCCCGCAGTGGTACACCGTTGCCATCGGCTGCCGAGGAGTATCTCCGTTTGTTGAGGGAGGCTCAGAGGGAGAGCAATAGTTCTTCTGCTAGGCAGTCGTTAGCGTCTTCGAGGATCGATAGGTAATTCATTGTGTATTTTCATTTATATAATGATCGGAGCGTTATATGCAAGTTTGAGTGTTTGGTTTCAGTTAAATCGGTGCTTATTTGATCGATATTTATGTATATTTTCAATTTTTTTTGTACTGTTCTAAATTGTTCAATTAATTTGGTTTTTTTGTTTTACAGTCCCAAAAGTCCTCCGAACAGTCCTAATACAGAACCGAGCACGGAAGATGAATTGAAAGGAATTTACATCAATTTCTGTGGAAATAAGGTTATTATTTTGTCATGGTATTATAAAAAATAGTCTTTCTGTATAATTCATTTCTAAATATATTTTTTTATCTATTTATAGCTACATATTATTTTTTGTTATTGTAAAATATACGTGATTGAATAATGTGTTTTGATGTTGATAGTAAATTCAATATGTATTTTAGGAAGGTGAACTTAACAGTGCAGAGTGGGTTTGGCAATGGAGTAGTAGACCTGATCAATTACCACCAACGTTAGTACTTTTATGTTTTTTTTGATTATATGTTCTTGGGATGGTGGGCTTCCCCTTCGAAAAAAAAAAAAAGATATGTTCTTTATTTTTTCTCAAACTAATTTGATTTTATTTTCAGCGATTGGAATTTCAAGCATCCAGTCAGGAAAGCACCGTTAAGCTTGAGAAGGGCTCGTTTAGGTGGAAAGCCGTTATTCGGGAGAGACATAATTGCTCCCTTGTTGCTGTCAAATATTTTGTCTTTGCTCATAGGTGCTGGTATTGGGTGAGCGATAAAAAAAATACTCGAATGAAATAAATTTAAAATCCTGTTTTCAAAATTTCTGTTTTGTTTTGTAGAATTTGGCTGTACCGGCGAACTTCTATCATATCCAACATAGCTCTTCAGTGATGTTTGCCATCTTCGATGGCTATCATTACTTTTGCAAGAAGTCATTGAAGTCATCGCGACCATTGATTTACACTCCATTGACCTTATTATATTTTATAAAATACTTCCAGTCTGCATATTCAATATGTATATTATATATATTTGAATCATCTATTTTTTTATATCGAGCAATCATATCACATTCATTGGTAAACCCTTGCTCTAAATTTTTATATGAATTAAATTTAAAAAAAAATCAAATGCTTTGTGTAGTAAAGTAATTTTCAGTAATTTGATATTGCTTTATAGTATACTTATTACTAAAGAACATTTATTTTATACTGTAGAAAGCAAAATTGGTTTCTATTATCAAAACGATGTGCATTTCAGTGAATATTTGACATGTTGGTGATAGGATTAACTAATGTTATCTTGATGGAAATGAGGAACAAAAAATTGATAAACGGCAAATAAGGGTTTACTGTTTTATTCTAGTGATAATTTAGTTTTACTTTTTTGCTTTTCAATGATATATAGTCGTAATTTATATATATATACTAAACGAATCTTCAGCATATTGCATATTTTGTATTATAAAATTTTTATACAAATATGTCTCATACTTTTAAATACTTTTTTAATAAAAACTTTTTAATATATAATGATGTATGTTAGAGGAAACCAGTAGGTTTGTGCAATTTTTATTTTCTGTAAATGATTATTTATTTTTAAATTGTATTCATTGTGTTTAACACAGCTTATTATTTTTAGCATTTATCGAAATTGTCATTATGAAAATAGGGGGATTATAATTATTAACACTTGAAAAGTACGATTTTCTTTGTATTTTTTTTACTTGTTTTATTTAATATGATGAAAATTGTATTTAAATATCTAATATTTTCCCTACTATTCTCATTCATTAACCACTAAAAAACTCCTATATAGATTTGTCCCATGACAAAAAAAAATTGTAAGACCGATTTGAATAAATGTATTAAAATAATGATACTTTTATTTTTGGGATTGGGAAGCAGGAAACAAGAGAAAAGAGTGTATTTCCTTGTTGAAAAACATTACTTTATTCTTTTATCCACAATCAATTCTACAATGTCAAATGTGATCAAATAATAACAACATTGAACTTCCATAATATAAGCCAACAAGGTCTTGTAAGCCAAAAAACTATTGAAAGTTTTGCAATTTCGCAATAGAACGAGTGGTCAGGCCGAGATGAAATGACTTAAAATTTATTTGAAGTTTCGAACATGTTAAATTGCATTAAATTTATAAAATCTGCCATAAATACAGATAAAAATTGATACAAAAATACTATATTCGATTAAGAACTAGAATTTCGTTAGTATTTCTCAAAACTACATGGTTTTAGAGTTTACAATTGTCGGCCCACAAGGCCTTGTAAGTGGCAGCGAAAGCATTTTCATATCTAACACTTACAGATTCAAACTTCAATAATAATATTAATAATAATAAATCATACAAATAACAAATAACCAATGTAATGATTCTAGAAAACTTATTATAGAAAAAAAAAACAATAGCACAAGCTTCATGTACTGAAAACTATATAAAAAGATACTCATAAAAAGTTGCATCTACATCGTGATAATCAAAGTAATCTCACCAACATCTAATTTTCTCACTACGTACACGTTTTCGGTGACTTGAACAAATTAAGTGATAACACAGTAACATTTTTCTTTACTGTAAGAAAAGTGGCGGAACTATCTACAATTTTCTCGTTTGTCACTAGCGAAATACATAAGAGGAAATATGTATGGTGAAGTCGATAACTTAAAAAATTAAAGGATGCGACGATTCATGATAAGGACATGAACAATTATACAAAATATGATTAGATATATGTAGTACTACTAGATCTGTTGAATAAAATAAGATTACAAAAAATTTTGGACTCAAATAAAAAACAATTTTGAGAACTTTTCTTTCGAAAAATTAGGAACATAATGTAATTTTCATATAAAAAAATGTTAATTATGAATAATGAATAATATATATATATATAAAGATATAAAATGTAATTAATATAAATCACTTACATTATAAATCTTATAAAAGAATACCAATTACTTTATGAGCGGGGTCACATAAATTACACACTAAACTTATAATTGAATGAAATCAGTATGCCGCTGCATCTCAGTGATCAAAGAGCTATAAAATATATGTAAAAATAAAGGAGTGAAACATTATAACGACGCTAGCTTACAATAATTGCTTCAAGCCAAATCATATTGAAATTTAGACAATGCCATTGAATTTTTTTGATTATGAATAAACATTTGATGTACATCTGATTTTAAAAATATCTAGGTACCTTGAAATTCGAAAAATATCTATAAATTTGATTCTACATCAATGAGAATTTTATTATTAAGGTAATAATTGCTTAACGAAAAGTAAACTAGAAAATACAATAAAATGTAAAACGCATTAATCTATCTCTTAAGCTCCATTATTATTTTACAAAAGTATTTTTTTTAATTTTATGTTTGGAAATAGGTTTTATATATTTTTCATTATGTATATATACAGAACAATAGTTTTATTTTTATTATGCCGTAATATACACTTAAAAATATATGAATTCAATGTTTTTTTTTATATTTTTGTATGTTTAAGGCAGTTTTTTTCTACAGGAATTGAGTCGAACCATAATTTCAATATGAATAACCATTGACCCGACTAACACTCCCTTACAACTAAGTTTATGTACTCACTTAAAAAATATAAGCATATGTAATATCGTATTGAATTATATGAAAGAATGATAAAATTGTGTAGAATAAAAATACTTTTCTTTTACACTTAAAAGTTAGTATAAAACAACACATTTCGAGTGTTTTGACACCGTAAGACTGATTTATATATGCACATATGTAGTTTCACGTGCCATCATAAATATTTATATATAAATATATACTAGTAAAAGCATCTAAATACAAATTTTTGTAATATACACGATAAATAAAATGAAAAAAAAAACCACACCTAGCATTAAGTGCATATAATATTTTAACATAGAATTTTCGTATATATTTAATGGTGTGACCGTTATAGAAGTAACATCAAAATCATGTTTGACATACGTACAGAAATCATTTAGAAGCACCTATACCGTCGAAGTACATCACACAAAACCTATCGAAAAACACTCTTACTCTGCTTTTTAAACCAGTGGATAGATTACTGAAAAGTCCATGTAATTAAAAAAAAATTGAATTTTTTAAAAATATATCATTTTACATAATGACAAAATCATTTGCAAATACAGAGTCAAACTTATACTATAAAACAAGAGGATGAAAAGTATACAAATTCTGGTGAAGGATAAGGGGGCACACTCACAAAAGAAATACAGAGCATTGTACTTAACCCTGCTGTCCGAACACCGTACCAACAAAAAAAAATCGAACGTATTCTAAATAAGTCATAAAAAATTAATATTAAACTTAGTTTATCTCGATGCTGACACGCATCGAACGATGGTTAGCAATGTTTGAATGAAACTAATTTACTATTACTAAAAATCACATGTATGATTAAAAAACATAAAATAACATCAGTAAATTGTAATCGGTAGGTGAATATAATAGGCTTTGTGATCCAGAATAATTTTTTTAAAGTATCATGACAATTTTTGATTTTCTATAGCGTTTTCACATGTTGTATACTTTTAAATGCTTAAAAATAATAAATAACTATCACATGCTCGTGAAATTTTTCTCTTAATCGACCCTTGAGGGACTAAACATTTAATTTGCTATAAATTGATTTTTTACACTGAATAAAGATTTTTATTTTTATATAATATAAAAATAGGGATAAAATTAAATGGATAATTTTCCCTGAATAAATGCTTCTATAACTTGCTAATTTCAGTAAGTTTGACAAAGCGAAAAAATAGCATATAACAACCGGATAAGTTAATTAAAACTCCATTGCCTAAATTTTTACAATTATCCTAATTATTAAATTTACATTTATTATTAATTTACGATAAATCCAAATTTACACAATTATTTTAACAACATTATACAATCAAGTATAATGAAATCAATATTCATCTGACACCCCAACAGTCACTGAGCATCAATTTATATGTGAAAGCTAATTTGGATTTCGACAAATGCAACATTTTAAAAGAAACAATTTCTATTATCATATCGTTAAATATTACTTCCGAAAGGAAAATGTGTGAAATCTGATAAACAATAATGTAAAATGGTCGAAATTTAAAAAAAAAATTTTGCTTTGTACAAAATGAACAAGTTTTGAATTTTATCGCTTATATATCCTCAGTAAAATATTTTTTCCACACGATTCAACTATTGTTATATACGATCGACATATCACTTTTTATTTTTCCTAGGTCCGGCGGCGGCTCCTCGTGCAGGTGCAGCTCCTTTCGAAGGCTCCTTAGTTTCTCTTGGCTTGTTTTGCTTTGGTCCAGGTTTAGTTTGAGATTTCGCTGTATTCGAAGCCGAGGGGGGCTGAGCGGAACTGGGTACAGTATCTTTCGGAACACTGTCTTGTTTCACAAGAGGCTGCTGTGCCGAGACAGTCGATGCAACAGAAGGAGCTGCAGCAGGCTGTGTCGGTGGTTTAGCGGGAAGATTGGCGCGAGCTGCAGCCGCATAATTAAATACAGCTGGTGCCGCCGCGGGTTGTGGCTGAAATAAATAATTCAAAATTTTTATATAAAACAAATTTTATATTTAAAAATTATGTTTGTATGAGTATAAAGTTCATATGTTACAGTTTGAGTGCCTACTTCGTTTATGCGCGAACTAACTAGTCTGTTTATACACCTTGTAACAGCTTTAGTCCGATTTTTACAATAATTTAAGTTGTTTGCATTCAGACAACGCTCTTATGCTAAATATCGATAAGTTGGAAATTGGTATGTCAACTAATGATCGAGAAGTACGCATAGTGTCTACCCGCCGTGTCAGTTTGAACTTCGAGAGTTTGTTTTGAACACGTTTTCACAACTCAAGCTAAAACACAAACCCAAGCACGATACTTATGACGTGTTATTAGTTTTGACGCAATTATGTGCAGGTAAAATTTGACAGTAGACATTCAAACTAAAATCGATAGTTTGGGTATACCCAAACTAGTATGGGTGTAAACAAACAAAAGTTTACACTTGAACTGTGACACATACAAGCAGTAATTACATTTTCAAACGAAAGTCAATATACCTTTTCAGGTTCAGGTAAACTGGGGGCTGATGAGATGGGAGTTACTGTTTCAACGATCGTTTCAGGCGATTTTGGTTTATCGTTTTCTTTAGGTTTAGGCTCAGATATTTTTCCTTTTGCTGCTGTTTGGTTGCCTTTGCTCTGAATATTTGATTTTGGAGTATTAGTTTCGGTCTTTTTCGCAGTCGTTTCTGGTTTAACGTCTTGAGGTTTATTACTTTTGTTCAAAGCACTTTCATTCTTAGCAGGTTTTGTATCTTTGGATTCTTGTTTTTGAGATTTCGTTTCTGCTTTACTTTTAGCTGCTTCTCCGATTTTTTTACTTGTATCGTCTTTGGATGTTATTTTACAAGCTTCCGTCACGTCAGATTTTTGAGGCTTTGAAATACTTTCGGTCACCGCACTAACAATAACAATATCTTCAATTTTAGTCATCTTAGCATCAGGTTCTTCTTTATCTTGTTCTGATTTAATAACTGTAGCATCTAACGGTAGATTACACAATTCTTCCGGAATTTCACCCGTAGAAGATTTCGAAGATTCCGTAGGTGCATCTGAAGTTTGGCTAATTGATAATTCACTCATAGACGATTCGATAGATTTTGATGTGTTGGAAGATAATACAGAAACACTGGGCTGCGGATCTTGATCTAGGATACGAAATATTTTTTTTTAGATTAAACTACATGCAAAAATATCAAATAAATCAAACAAACAGATTGTGAATTCACCTGATGTGCTAGGAATTGCTAATGCAGGTGAGAAGGTAGGCACAAATTCTGCAGCCAAAGGATTTAAGGTTGATTTAGAGACTTGTTCTTCCAAATTTACTTCTCTGAAAAAAAAATAAAAAAAAATAATTAAAATCAAAATAATCTGAATTAAATTTAAAATGCATAAAAATAATTTTTACAATGCTATCCTGTTTTGAGCTTCTCTTTCATCAGCAAGCATAGCTTCTATGCATTGTTCCATTAAAGCTTCTTCTTCTAACTGTTGCATAACCTAAAATTAATATTAAAAATCGCATTTTAATAAATTGAAAATGGATTGAACGAGAGAATGAACATTTAAAGGATTCTTACTTGTTTATCGAATTCTTCTTCGTTCTCCATCCACATATACTCTGAAAAATCTTGCTGTACAGCTGGACCAGCAGCTGGAGCTGGAGGTGACGCTCCCGGTCCGTAATAACCAGCCGGTGGAACAAATCCTACAAATATGAATAGTAATAATTTAATATAAAAATATTAACCCTTTGTACTCTTGAGAATTTTCCAAAGAGTTTCCTGCAAGTCTGTGATTTTTAAGCATTTTTAAAATTATGATTTTTTTTAGTAAAAATAAAAATCGAATGAAAAACTCTTTAAAGTTATCTTTAATTAAATTTTATATTTTTACATACTTTAATTTTTAAAATTAATTAACGCATGGTATTTTTAAAAAAAATCTCTTGGATGCAAACTGACCTTTGATTTCAGATATATTTAAGGTTATAGATGATGAAAATCGCGATTTCTGAGACT
>JAOXNN020000079.1:1152897-1171400 GCA_028571205.2 Hydropsyche betteni
AGTCGGGGATGAAGTTCGAGGATTCTATCCCTGATCTCTCCTGAAGTCCTTTCTGGAGTACCTGGTCCCGGCTGAGAATAAAGGACTTAATTTATGCGCTCTGAATGACCGTGAGGTTAATAGTTCGTCTTGGATGAGGGTCTGGTTTTTGTTTGGGAGTTTGTATGATGATAATTTTCGATACCGAAATAATATTTTTATTTAATATATTGTTGTTTTTAAATTTGGATTTTTTTGTGTGTTTGCAAATTAATTCTGTTACAGTGTAATAATGATTTTTTATGTGTCTAAAAATATTTTATTCGAGATTTTTTTGTAAATTTGATTGGTAATAAAATGGTTTTATTTTTGAAGCCTTGTTGTACTTGGTGTGTTTCATTTTGAAAATACGTGTAATATTATCATACAATCTGAATATTTACGTTGCGCAAAATTTATGCGTAATGTATGTATGAATGAGATCTCACACATGCGACAAAAATCTTTAAGGATTTCCATCAAATTTTCCAAGTAGAAATGGTTCACCGTATATCTTACAGCGATTTAAGGATTTTCTTGCAATTTTGTATTATATAATTCATAATTTATAAAATAGTGATATTTTAAATCGAAGTCCAACAACTTATCATTCGGCGGTTCATTTGAAACTATCCACACTGAATCGAATACGATTTTTTGAAAAATCAAAATTGTCTATATTGTAATGTGAACGAATATTTTTCAGCAAAGTAAGCTGTTGACATTTCAGGTAACGTATGGTGTTACACGTACATGATATATTATATATTTATAGAATACGTATAATGTGTGTTTTGACGTCGGTGTCATTTGTCAAATATTCAAGGTTTCGCATATAGAATGTCCTGAAAATGTACGCACTATCATATTCGTCAAACTCCATATTATATAAAACATGGAATCATCATCATTATTTCAGATAAAACATTCACTAGAACTAATATGCATTCAAGTCAATCAACCATCTATTAAAAAAGTTGCATTTTTCTTCATTTTGTTTAAACATTCATTCCAAATCTCTGATAAAATAATTTGATATTTAAAAAAAATCACAATGGCAACATGAAATTTTGAAGACACACTGTATATCGCATATACAGTTTTGTTCAAGACTTTCGGTGCTTTTCGGCTGTGGATGACTTACCGACTTTATCCTCATTAATACATATGACATCAACACGGCACATAAAGTGAAACCGCGTGCATCCCTCATGAATCTTTCATTTGGCATTAAAAGAAAATGATAACTAAGGTTTACATACACGAAATTATTTCTAAGCACTCAAAGGCGTGTGCGAAATGTGTTTTTCGTGTGTGCGAAATATGCATGCGTTTGTCATATGTCGTTTTTTCTGAAGGAAATTTTATTATTTCAGGTGGTGTTTAATATTAGTGATGTAGTATTTTTGTATTAAATATATATTTCAATATTCAAATTGTGTACAGAATTTATATTTTCAACGAAATTCATGCACTGATTAAGTTATTTACAAACTTGCAATTAATTTATCAAGAAAAATTGCTTCAAAATTTGGAGATGCAATTTAACGTGTCAATCTTTAATTGATAATTAAGTGGAAAAACACAAGATTTTCTTGACGGAAATCTTCGAAAAACGACACCGTTTACGCTGAAAATTTTTAGCAACAAAGAGAGGATGCTTTTCCAACTTTCAGGGATAACGAGGGCACGGTCCGGTATTTGGAATGAAGTAGTTAAACTTGTGTTTTTGCACACGTGTGTGCGACGAAAGGTCGCAAAAGTGTTAACACATTCCGACACACGAAATGAGAGAAGTTTTGTTCGGAAGAAGAATGCGGTCCGCGTGTCAAATATTTTTACTGACGTGATTACAAATTGATTTGCTAACTTCGTTTTTTGATTTGGGTACGTAAGGGAAATTAAATTTGTTTGTAAGGGTAATAAAATTTGTTGAAATGTTTATTAAATACTTCTTATGATTTAGTTATAATGTCAGTGTTTTGTTTATATTTTGACAATATAATGAGAAATTTTGCACAGAAAATGGGTATTGTGCATATTTTGAGTGTTCATTATGTTCAAAGTTTGGAAAATCGCTTTAATCGTACTATCGTTTCATGCACTATAGTAATTAATTAAAGCACGTAGTTAGCGTACAAAGGCTTCGGTTTATTTATACCAAAACCGTATTTTTGCGCACAACAATTTCGCAAATATTTGGCAAATTTATGTTTCGCATAAATATAACGAGTACATAATAATACTAGTTTTTATCGCATCAGTAATGTGAAAATTAATTTGAGGAAAATTTTCAACCGATACGTCTTTGGGGCGACTTTCATTCGTCCTTTGTACCAAATTCACCATATCACAATCTATATTCGATTCTAAAAATAGTCGAATTAATATTTTGATAATTGTAAAAAATTCAGACAAAGATTCGTGCCTCGCAGAAACGACACAAACATTCAACACCGCAAATCAACGAATTATGCGACTCGAAACCATTCACATCCCAAAACAAAATCATTTCAACGAAAACAAATTGAACCGTCACAGAAATATATCGGTAGATTTTGAAAAGAGATTCGTCCTTCAGAAACTTTTCACATTCGACCACTCCATACTTCGACATGACGTCCCCTTTGTTTATTCGCGATCAGTATCGCGACATATTCTTCCACTTCTTCTATCCAATTTCCTTTCAGCTGGCCTGAAGAGCGGCACAAAGGCCTCTGAAACTGGCAACATAATGCTATCTTATCCGACCAATCTCACTGCAATACCACCTTCGTTTCTTTTATCTGCGAACCCTACCATTTTTACGTACTTGCAGCGGTAATAAGTGTATTAAATGCACGCTCTTCGTATCTGCGGAATATTGTCGACGTTTTCATCATGGGTGATGTTTAAACCTTTTCGGGTGATTTTTATTGATTTAGTGTGAATTTTGTATGAATTTGGGGGTTTGTGGTATGTTTAGTTTAGTTGGAATAATTGATCTTTGTTCGTGATTTCCTCGGTGGCTCGTTCATTTTGTGTTTTCGCATTTATGTATTTTAAGAATGTATAAAAATTGTTCTACGTGAAAGTTGATGTAGTAATTTTTAGGTTCATTATTCCAATCGGTGATTAGATTGGTGCTAGCATAAATAGGTCTTTTTGATATAAAATAACGATTGTTTAGATTTAATAATATGAGAAAATATAAATGTAATCTCGGAGTTGTAAAAATATTTTATTTAACCTAGTTCTGACTTGACTAAGCTTTATTGGGTTCATAAATAATACGAAATTTCTAAATTTAATTCACTTTGAAAGTACACATATGAAACATGCATACGAAATAAATTGAAAAATATTATTTGAAAACTTCAAGCTTTCCCGAGCACAAAACGGCCGCACACATATTTTTTGTTAATTTATTATTTCTGCATGTGTTATTCAATTATTTCGTTTGACCCGTCGCTTTCATTGTTCCCTAATTTTTTTCCAACACTTTTATCTGAATAAAATTTCCCGTCCATATTCAAGGCCGGATTAAAAAAATGGCGCATTGAAAATTCAGCTTTTCCCGCCGTTAGACCATCGTGTATAATTCAGTCACTTTACCGCATTTTTCCGCATAGACGTTCATTTCCACACATATTTGTCGTTTTTTTATTTATTTGGATGCGAAAATGTCGTTTCGGTAAAAGTTTTCAGCACTGATGACTTTTTAGCGCACATGCGATCGTTATATGTAAATGTTTCAGTTGTTGTGTTGTGTTAAAAGCAATGGTGGATTCGCTGTTATACGTGTCATGTGTAATCTAATGATTTAATGCTTTTCATAGTTTAACGTTGATTTTGTGAAACCAAAATAATATTTAGGGTTGGTTGAAATTTGATTTAAAAAAGAAAGTATATTACGAAATATTATTTTAATTAAAAAAATGTATTAATTTACATGACTACTGATGAAAAATTAGTAATCATGCTCAAATTTATCTTCATTATGAATGGAAAATAATTGTGACTGTAATTTTGAAAGATATTATTTTAAAATATGAATATTAATTGCACCAAAACACAAAATATTCCATTTCATATGCTAATTTTCAGTTTTAAATTTAATTTTATCGTATTATGAGAGTGCGTAGATTTCAAAAATCATTTACCGAATCCGCGTAAGCGTAAAGCGTATGCAAATAATAATTTTCACGTTTAAATAATGAATGTATCATATGATATATACGGAGATAATTGACATTCAAAAAAACAAATATGAAAATATATTTTTTAAGTATCAAAAGGCCCTATGATTAAAAAACGACTATGAAAACAATGAATAGTTTAATAAGTAAAGTTAGTTAAGAAATAAAAAAAATATTCACAACAACAACGAATCTATAAAATTCTAAACTGAAACACACCGAATACCAAAGCATCTGAAAAAACCGATAAATTCAAAGGAAAAATTCCGATTTTCCAGCGCCGACCTCACAAAAGACGAAAACGTGCCGCCAATCCCAAATCCTTCTCAATTCCAATATGTGCACCGGCGAAAAACCCCCGAAGCATGCGATTCTCTTACGAAACCTTCCCGCAGAGCCTTCTGGCTCACCGAAACCCATGAAAGCCTCCCCGTGCCGATCTCATACATATCATATTAGTAACATGTGGCGTGTACGCGCGCTCGGACGTGCACTCGGCCGCTCTCCTGCGGCATTTCACGGCTGCTTCGGGATGCTAGTTAGCCTTCGGATGTAATATTTGGAGGCTTCGACGCTGGGGTTGTCGGAGAGGGTCCTGAATATTATTTAGGGTGTCCCGCCGCCAGTTATGTACGGTGTCGTGGCTCAGAAGGGCGGCGCGAGTTCAACCGGTGGGGGTGTTAAGAAGTTGGATAAAGTTGGCGATGATAGGGTAATTTGGGTTTTTGGTTGTTGTTTTTGGTTTTGAAATGATTTGAGTGTTTTTGTTTTCGATTGGGAGTTTTTTCGTGAGGAGATTCGGATGGAGTGTTGAGAAAATGCATTGTTGACGTCTGGATAGGTTTCGGTTGAAAATTCGCATTGTTTAGTGCCGAAATAATTTTTTGATGAATGTTTAACAATATTTGATTTAGATTCAATATTTTATTGTAAGAAAATTCAAAAATAGTTTTGAAGAGAATTTTAGTTGAAAATTTTCGATTTTTTTTTAATGAATAATACTGTTTTTTTTTTCAATGCAATTAGATGTATATTCTTGTTAATTTATAGAATTGATAAAAATATTTTATAATTATAAATTAAATGTATTTATTGTTACGAATTCGATAAAAGCGATGGTGAAATTGTTTTATTAATGAATCGTGATGAAATCAATGGTGAAATCGGAAAAGCGTTTTTTTATTTATTTTGATGGTAAAAGTTGATATGATATCAGTTATGAAGTAATTATTTTTAGATTAATTATAATAATCGGTCACTTTCGTTGTTGAAATATGTATTTAGAAATTTTCATTGTTTCGTAATTGTGTTCAAGTTTTGGATTTTCATTGTTTCGTCTACGAATTGAACTACATACATAATTGGGTGCACTAAATTATAATATTAATCACTTAATGTCATAATATTTTATTTACAATCTACATTATCGCTAAAATAAATTATTATGAACAAAAATTCAATCGACAAAGAGAACGCCCAAACTGTCAAATTGTTTTATAGGTTTATTCAGGACTAACCCTCGTATGCAAATCAAACAAAGTCTCGTAATTAAATGATTGTTTATTTTTCACACACAAATATAATTGCCCGCCCATTTTCCAGCGATTTACTTCAGCCGCGTATATATACCGATTAAGTCAACATATCAAAAGAAACAAACCGAAATTAAATATGACACTATAAAATTATTCATAACAAACATATGCATTTTTTCGAGTATACTCTTGTATCTTTCTTTTAATTTTTATTGTTAATAATGCAAATGAAATCTTTAATATTTTATTGAAAACTGTTAAGTTCTAATTTCATTATCAAATTTTCATAATCAATTTTATTCAAATAATAAAACTGCATTAGTAATCATATGAACTTTTTCGCGTTTACTCTATTATGTATAATTTCATTAACATTTAATTATTATCTATAATATAAATTAAATTATTACTCTCATTCGTTGCCTTCCTTAATTATTCTAGATAATTAAATGAAATTGCTATATTCCTTTCGAAATTTTTCGAAATGAACTATTTAACGACTTTTTACTAAATATAAAATTATTAAATTAATTTTAGCTATAATATGATCATATTGTTTATTGGCGTATCGGCAAACTTCGTACAACTCTGCTATGGAACATATTTTGAAGTCTAGAAACACTTTATTGTACAATAGAGACGAATTTCGGTTTACGATAAGCCAGCCAAGAAGTTTCTTACACGACCGCCCGCTAATATTATCAATTGTTCCTCAAAAGGCGGCTAAAGGGTTAACTTTGTTCGGTTATCCGTAATTCATCACGATAGCCTTACCAAGTCGCTCCTCATTATGACCCACGTGCATTTTCGCTTTGTAATTTCGAAAATTTAACCCAACACGGCTCGACGACAATAAAATAATAAAGGGCCGCGTTTAAATTTTTGCCATACGCTTGTATCGCGCTCTTAAATTATATTTCGGGGGTGTTATGAAAGCGAGAATGCAAATATACGATGCGGTGTTATGTTATCAACGTGGATAGCATGTGCTTCCATTTTTTCAGTGGACGTGACTGAAATTTTTTATTTCATCCGCAGGATGTTGTGTATGGACTTGGGAGTATTGATTGAATCGAGCTTTATCAATTTTTTTCAGGTGGATTGATCGTAAACTCCGTGTGTGATTATGTGTGGGAAATTTGAATTTAATGAAACTTGGTTTGTGTTAAATTTATATAATATTCGTTTTCTTTTTGAGTCGAGGATGTGAAGTCGTTTCACAGGAAAAATTATAACGATTTTACGTACGTGATGGGTCATTTTTAAGGTTAAGATTTAGGGTGCGGATTTACATTCGGACAGATGTATTCAAATATACCTTTTTTATTCCATACGAAGAAACGTCCTTTTCGTTGCATATCTCAAAAAAAAAAAAACAAAATCCTTTAACAAATCCGCATCATTCAATCTTATTTTTTTTACCCGTACGAAATTCCGAATATCTAGTTTTGTATGAAATGAACACGTCCTTTGTTCGATAAACTTTTTTGATAAATTTTGTGTATATTATTAAATTTTTTCAACGTTTCCTCTTTACGCGTTTACTCTCAACGATACCGTTTCATAAAAACTAATTCACACGTTTCGCTTATGTCGAAAAATATAAAAAACGAACAAAGTTTTTCTGCGCGTTGCGCAATTCGCAAGGGGATGAAAGTAAACAGATCTTAATAATAAGAAATAAGGAACACGACTTTGACTCGTTCTTTTATTTCGGAAAACTCTATTAAACGGACTGGCGTTTCAGAAAGTGTGTTGCGCGTCGAGTTTTCGAATTTTCCTCTTGCAGTTTGTACGACTTTCTTTGTTGCTTGCACATTTCGCGACTATATTAAAATTTTCCGAATTTACAGATACCGTTTTCTGGTTTCGGAGACTTAATCTAATGTGCACTCGTTCCTTTTGTCGTTTCCGATACTGGCGGACGTTAAAAAGCATTTAATGCTGCGATTGTCAAAGCGCAAACTTGATGATGTTGCTAAGTTGAAAAGTTTTTATGTGTAAAATGGTTGAAACATTTTATTTTCTTTTATTAAGATAGTATATAAAATATAAATGAATAAAAGTTTTTTTTTAGAAATTATGAAATATTTTGGACTTTTTTCTAATGTAATGGTAATGGTTAGATACTAGAATTATTTTTCGCGAAATTATCTTAAATTAATTAATTTATTGCCTGAGTCATATTTTTCTTAATTGTTTGTGAATGATTGGAAGAAATTTATATAATTCTATAATCGATTTGAATTTATTTCAAATAGTAGTAATATGACCGTATTATTTGTTATAGATTTTTTCAGAAATGAGAATATATAGAATCTAAAAAATACATATACATGTATAACGAAAATGCCTCTTTTTACGATAGCGTAAAGCTACAAAACTAAGAAAAGAATGAATTTTGTTTATGTTGAATGAATAGTTAATGAAAAAAAAAAAAAAATCAAATGAACTAAATATTGCACACTCAAATTTTCGTAACAAAAATCATCTATAATAATTGTTAAAGATACAAAAACTTACATAATAATTTATCTATTCAAAATCCAACAGATTGAAAACCCCAGACGCTCATTCGATCATTTGCAACGCGAAGCGAAAAGTTTACACGGCGAAAATCTCGACACAAACCGATTCGATTATAACTACTCCTTTCGCGGGGACAATAAAATAAAAAATTGCGAACAATAAAAAAAAATGAAAAACTCATACGCGTACACCACCTTTGGCCTCCTTGAGGTCCCGAATGCGAAGGTATTAATGCGAAGTACGTGCTTCACATTTTATATCCTCGTGAGGCCGTCGGATAACGGGACATTATCGGTCTGATTTATTGCAATACCTCGATTTTTTTTATGTCGAAAGGATCGTTGTGTGTGTCCTGCGATTAATGAAGCGATTGATTTTTCAACGGGGAAATTCCGCGTTGGAAAATTTGGGGGTGATTGGCCTTTTGGTGGTGTCGATTTTTTTGTATGGGTGATTGTTTTTAAATGCGTCTGAAAATATAATTTTTTTGATATATTATAGTATTTTGTTGTATGTAATGATGAACTTGCAAAAAGAGCTCTAATGGTAACATAATCGAAAGTGCGTGCTCTAAAATTGAATTATGTTTTATTTTGAAAATTAATGAATATCTAGAGGGCGTAGTCCATTAAAAATAACATGATAATTAAAAGTAATGAAAAAATGTAGTGTTATCAAAACTAATTCAGCTTTTAATTTTTTTTAATATGAAAATATTCGCGATATAAAGTGTATCGTTTTATTGTAAAAGGAATTTCACACCGAAATTCAGTATTTAACAATAGATGAATAATGAAAAGATATATTGTCGAATTGACCGCATTTTTCGTTTTGATTTATTGCACAAAGAAAATATTGAATACTGCAGTGGAAATCCTATTGTTTTTCATAATAAAAAAATCTGTATATACAACTAAATTTATAATTATTTTATAATTCAAATTATAATATAATGTTTATTAATGTAATTATTATATATGTATATAGCAGTTGTTTTTAAGATCCTCCCTATTTATTTAATTAAAAACTTCTGGCGAGGATATTATAAAAGTTTTAAATACGTATGGGCGTGGAACAGATCATTTCTTATTAATCTCACTCGAAAAGATTAGCTGCAAACGACATGCAAAATTTTAGCGATCGTAATGAATGAAGGCGGTATCCTTTTCAGAGTGGCTCTTAATTTTTATTGAAATATTATACCAAATACGTTTTTTATTTAAATTTTTATGTGAAATTCATTTTTCAGGAAATACCACGGCGTGTGAAACACAATGAAACGTTTATCGGCAGACTCATTAATTACATCAAACGTCGCTTCGATCCGGTCAAAGGTATGGAAATTTATTTTCACAATATGAAAAATCGCATTCGTTAAAAACTGGTGTTGTTTTTGAATAATTCGAAAAAATAAAATAAAATTTTGACAATAAAATGATAAATTTTCCCGGAAAATTTGTAAAGGTTCGTGTCTTGGATAAGTTTTTCTTATTCAATTCGTTTAAGATTTTTGAATGTTTGATATTTGCTACACAGATGTCTCATTTTCATTTAAAATTTTGAATGAATAATTCGTCAAACAAATTTGAATTTATTTGAAATTTCAATAGAATTTATGAAGCACAATTAACATATGTAAATAAAAAATATATACATGCAACGGAAATACATTTAATAATTTTATATTTAGTAAATATTGATTCAAACAAAAATTGTAAAGAAAAATAAAAGACAAAAATATATTCGAAAATTAATCGACTCAATCAATGTTTATGTTTACATATACTATTAACCAAAATTAAAAAAAATAAAAACACACATAATAATATAATTAGTTACACTCAAACTCATATTCATATTCATACCATATATAAAATTATATTATAATATATTAACTTATATATATAATATAGAAACCCCTAAAACGACAAAGACAACGAAATACCAAAGTTTCAATCAATATTTGTTTGATTCTCAATACATTTCAAAGGGGGTGAGGAATAGGCCGTCCGGCTAATCCCTTCGCCTCCCACAACCACCCGCTCTCACCCCTCATTGTGAAAATTCATTAATTTCAATAAAGAGTGGCGGGCTTTGTCAATATTTCACATCGGCCCCCTGTCGGTTCTTTAATAATAAATCGCGCGAAACTTTCTACGAAGCGGAACCGATGGATAAAGTCGAATTTGTCGTCCGAAATGTCGAAAAGCGACGAAATTCGCGAAAGTTTGTCGACTTTTTTTATCACATTTATATCGCGCTGATGCGATTTTCGACATTAGAATCTTTATTTTATTTCATTTACAAAGCCTCGTTGAATGCACCGATTTCTTTCGAACACAATAATTTAATGACAATTTTTCGAATGAAAAAGTTTCAGCGCGAAAACAAAACTTTTCCAGCCGCCCGTAGACAATATACAGCGATAATAAAATTAAAGTCGTCCCCGGAAAGAAAAACTACACGTTTCTGGTTTTCTCGCGGTGAAAAATCGCCGCTTTTTGCCCGAAGCTCATTATTATTGGGCCTTGCGAAGGCTGCGTCGGCTGTCGGTGCGTAACGGCCGTTTTACGGCCCGTTAGTCGTTGGCCCGTTAATCACGTGTCCTATGGCGGGACGCGGGAATAGAATTCGTTTGAATTAAAATTTTAGATGTCTCGAACGATGTTAGCTTGATTGGTTTTGCTGTCTTTGAGTTGGTTCAATTTTTGTTAGTTGTAATCTAGAATTGTTAATAATATGGCAGTATAAAAATATTCGAAGATACGTTTTGCCAAAATCTGAAGGATATTTACATTTTTTTCACAAACTCATCGGATTTCCATCTTAATTTAATTGCAATATCAAGGTAAACGTAATAAATTAAAAAAAAATAAATGAACGTACAAGGAATATCTTGAGCTTTCGGAATGTAAGGTTACGGGAGGGGGGGAGGAGGGTGTGGGAGTTTTTCGTTTATTGAAAACGTCGGTTAATTTCCATTATACGTGGACGACCGGAAAAGGACGAAAAAGGTTCTCCTTCGTTTTTCAATTTATTTCGCGGCGCGTTGTTACTTTTATTATGATTCGTGAGGTTTTTCGCAGAATTTTAAATTGGATCGAATCTCGCGGGATTTTTTCCGCACTCCGTTCTTGGGCTTTGCGGCCGCAACTTTTCCGTTCCGCAGAAAACTTAAAGGGAAACAATGGAAATAATTTACATATTTTTCTTCGAAACTATGCTGAATGCCCGCACTATATTCTCACGAAATTAAATATTATTTTTATATTTATATTTATTTTTTTTATTATAAAAAACCTTAAATATTAACGAGACCGCTCAAAACTTTTCCTCAAGTACGTTTCATAATACATGCCCTTCAGCCCTTTCGAGAGTTTCCGCATTTTTACTCTTTAATTGAACTCTAGAGGTTGACCCTTATTATAAAAAGAATTTTTTTCCAGGGAAAATTTAAGTACAATATCTGGATTTCTATTTGATAACACTCATATATTTTAAATACGAATTTCATATACGTTTTTGGGTATTTATTTAAATATTTTCATGAATCGGCTTTTTTTGGATGCATCGCCAGTAACGGAAATATCCACTCAGATAATAGACATTCGACCATTTTCGGATCGGCTTTCGCAACTTATCGTCTATCAGACCGAATCCGCAATCGTTTTCTCGAATCGACCGCTGTAATTTCTGTAAACACCCCGACGAAAGAAAAAGGTCGATCCGGATTCGCGACTTATCTCGTTTTGGTGTTAAACAACGCGGAGCGCGGCCGAAGGGAAATAATACGGTTAATGATGCGTGAAATGCTCGAAAAAGTTAATTTGCTATGCGATTAAGCGGTATTCTGCTAAATAGCGTATATAGGTATTGATTCAATTAGGTTTTGTAGGTTAGTTCGGTATAGGTTAGATGTCATCGGTTTATAGGTTATGTGTGTTGTATTTTTTTAATAGTTATTGTAATAATAGTTTTATCGTTTAATATAAATATTGTGTTTTTGAAATAATTTTTTTTTATTTGAAAAATGCGAGTTTTTTCGAAAGTTGTGTTTTATCGTCATTTTCGCACGCGCGTTGTCAAACGAATTGGCGCAATAAATGTGCGGACGTGACACGTACTTTAGCGGCCATGTACGCAATAAAATTGAAATTATCGAAAACGGACGCTTATTTCCAGAACATTTTACACGTATTTACTATTAAATTTATATCACCATTTGAAATACGTAGCGTCAAACTAAGCGTTAAATTGAATCGAATAAAAAATAGATCGACATAGCGAAAGTATTAAATATTTGAAATAAAACTTTTATAGGATTGAAGATATCAAGCAAAAATGCAAGTACATTCATCTAAAACTCTTTTCACATGGATTATTTTATATGGTATCGAAGTAACACGGTTCAAAAAAAGAATCGATTATTTTTTATTACACCGTTTTATTTTTGTTATTAAACGTGGTGAAAAATAAAAAAAAGTATTATAGTATTATGCCACAATGCTGAGATCTAGATCAGGCCAGTATACAATTATAGTTATTAAATGAAAATTTATGATGTTTTTTAACGATTTCACATGGCGAAATTTTACTCTATTTCACAATTCTCATAAAGCATATTTGGATAGAAGTTCCATCCAAATATAACGTAGGTACTAATGGAACTTATCTTCAATTATTACATGGTCACCGTAAACTTTTTTTATTTCTGAAACGTGGAAATTTGGGTGCATTAAATTTTGAAATTAAAGTTCTGTATGAGAGTAATATCAATATATTTTTAAATCGCATTGATAACTTTTTGAAGTTATACTTCATTTGACGCAAAAAGGCTAAAATTTTATGCAATGGCAACATCACATATGTTATGTTATGTTATTTAAAAAAAATCATTAATTACTATGAGAACGATCTTATAAATGTAATCATCTTAATAATAATAATAATAATAATAATAATAATTTCCGATGGTTGAATTTGATATTTAAAACATGCACAATCAACATCGAATTATTACAAAGAAAAACAGTCAACCGACACCAATCAATCAAATTTCACATAACAAACAAAACACCCAACATATCCATCCAAAACAAACAAAACCACCAACAAACAGACACAAAGCGGATCATCACATCCGAAACGCGCCGCCATAACTCGCGGCCTAAACAGCGCGCTTTGTCGCACTATCGCGCCGGTACATGGCCGTCGTTTGCGTTGTCTGGCGCGAAAGCCTTCGCGTTTTTGCGCGCCACGCAACGCGCGCCCGTTTTTGCGCCATAAACAACGACGGGGGGCGGTTCAATATCGCGCGCCATTGTTGTGCTAAAACATGAAACTTCCATTAAAACGTGATGTTCAAAAAGCGCTGTGTGCCGGACTCGTATGCTAAATGGTGTGTGTGATTTTTTTGTGGTGTTGTTTTGGTTTTTTTTTTTGGGTTCGATGGGGTTTATTAGGGAGTTGTTATGAAATTGTGATTGAATTGATTTTTATGTATGACTAGCTATGTATGACTTTTTATGTACCTAGTGTAGTTCGGGGCTTAAATTTTATATCAAATTATTTTTTAATTTGAATTAATTAAAACAAAAGCATATACCATGGCAACAGATTGTCGACTCTTAGACTTAGTACTTTGACTATTAGTTACAATTCTATGAATTGCGCAACCGAGGCAACTAAATTCAGATCAAATGACAGAGGCAACAAATGACAGATCCTCGACTCTTCGTACTGAATTTTTTTTCATCTTAAAATAGAGTCAGATTGAGACGCAAAATGATTTTAATGATACAAAAACCTTCTCATCAAAAAAAAATAAAATACATATACATGCCAATTTTCATAGTGATCGGTTGAACGGTGTCGGAGTGAAACGCCGTCTAACAAACAAACATCCATTTTTATATATACATTATAGATATGTTGCCAACTACAATACTAAATGAAAATATCAATTTATATACGATACATCACCGTGTTCTCTAAAAAAAGTTGAAAGTAATCGAATTGATATTTATAAATAAAAATATTCAACGTATGTATGTATTGTGATATTAAATAAATTCAATATAATAGAACTAGATATACAAAGCATGTGTACACGTGTAGAGAGTACGTTTTTGTGGTCTCTCGACGTGTACGAGAGTTGATAAAGTGTCAACAATATACTCGAGTTCTTCTTTAGAATACATACGTGGAAAATCGTGTGACATGACGTGTGTGGTCGAAAGTGTTTCCTTTATTGCGGTCATCTTTCTATGCCTTTTCAATGCTTGTCTTGTGGTACTATCGAAAGTTATATTGAGAGCTTTCCTATTGTTTAGTCAGAGAATTCGCATTCAGAAACAAGAGTTTTGTTATATTCAACGAGTATGATTTGTGGATATACGAGTGCTATTGTTGAAAAAGTTAAAGTTTTCAATAGTTAATCTCATATGAATATTTGTATTTAAACACGATGCGATTATTTCAATCGATTAAAAATATTAAAAATTACGATCGATTCCCTTTCTAACAATATATTTTTCCCACCTGACAAAAGCATGACTTTTCAATCGATACCATCATTATTTAGTGTCACGTCGAGCTTCAATACCCCTCTTTATTGAACCACCTAAATTACCCTGCAATTAGCGGCCACAAAGCGACGTCGATAGCATGCAACCCAACCCTTAAAAAATACGAAACAACACCACAAATTTATTTCCGAGACGAATTCCATCAATCAGACCCGACCTGCATGCTCTCCGACAATAAAACCAGCATCCTAAGAAACGATAATCCAAGAAAAGCCGTATCTGGCTCTCCGATATGAGAAAAGAAATAGAGCATACAATATGGAAACGCCCGCCATATTTATTGTTATTGGAATGGTTCGACACACAACCGCAAAAACATCGACATTACGAATGTATTCGGTAAGCGGAGGATTTGTGCGGTCGCACAATTGGCCTCAACAGCCGAAAAGTCTATATTCAGTTCGTTTGGGATGGCCGTGTTTGTGTGTGTTTGGATATTTGGAGGAGGCTCGGGTGATATTGTGGCGGGTTTTGTTGTGGTTTTCGCGCTGGGGAAGTGTGGTTGTGTTTTCGTTAGTTCGGTGATTGAGAATGTGGAGTGGGTTGTGTCGAATTGTATAGTAGATTGTTAGTTTTAGATGAATCGTTCAATCGAATGCGAAGTCGAAATGATGTGTGGATTTAATATAAATTAATCTTTTGATTTGATATTGTTTTCGTTTGGAATAATTGGACGTTTTGCACTTCAAATCCAATTTGAATTGTAAAACGTTGAATTTGAAGTATGAAAATTGTATAAGTTATATAATATAATATTTCTGTATACATAGTAGATTTTTTTAGATTTTGAATAATATATTAAAAAAAAAATCAAACCAAAATGAAAATAAAGTAAAATACATGTATTATAATTTTGAAACAATCTACTTAATTTTAAGTATTATATTATAGAATTTTTAAAACGTTTATGAATGCGTTTAAATCTCAATAAAAAAATCCGGATATATTACGAAATCGGCCAAGAATACCCAACAATATGTATTTCAGCAGCATATTTGTGTTTCCGCAACCGTTTTTCCACAACAAATCATAAATACCGATCGTAAATAAACACGAGCCGATATTTATTTTGGAACGAAGCGCTCGCACATGTTCCCGCCTTTTCCGTTCTGCAACAGGACGGCAATTTTCCCTACGTTTCGACGGGAATCGCTTCGTCGATCGTTCACGAGGTTTTCAACTATTTTTCTATGCTTTTTTTCCCCGGGAAAAACTCCGGCTTGCAACGGGAAGAAGCGGCTGAAAGTTTGCCTGGAGAAGTTAATATTTTTTCCCGTGTCGGTTAGTTCGGACGCTTCATTAGTCTGGCTGCTTGCGCTTTCAAAGTTTTAATTGTCTTGCTTTGTTTAGATACTGTTTTGTTAAGGTTGTGTGTGTAAATATGTGTGTATGAATATTTGCTCGTGTTTGTATGTTTATGTTAATTTATTTATGTGTGTTCGTGTGGGGAAGTTTCATAATGAGAAAGTTTAGACCGTAATATTTTCTTAAACTTGTTTCGGCTGAGGTGCATTTTTAAAGTTGTCTAGGTAAAATTTATTCGAGGAATTGTTAAGTATTTAAATTTAATTTTGCCACAAAATTTCTGTAAAAAGAATATTAAACGAGTTATATTATGAATATTCATTGTGTTGATTGAAACCATTTTTTTTTAAAGACGAAAACCTTTTATGATATTCATGAAATTCAATCAATAAATTAATATTAAAAAAAAATTTGGATTGAAAATGGATTAAATTTATTATCGGTTTATGGAATAATTATTTTTGAATAAAATTTCTTTGAAACAGAAACAAATTTTGATAAAGTGTTTTTTTTGTATGAAGACAGTTTTTCAAGCTTTCATAAACTTCGCTCGTGTGTAGGTTTGTATATTTGTTTTTTTATAACTAAAAAAATTATATATGTATAGAGCCTTTCATGAAACTGTTTTAGCTAGTATTATAAAAAAAATAAATTTTCAAATCATCCTTAAAAGAAATAAATAAATTTTGAATTTCACCCAACAAAACATCCAACTGCTTAAAAATCGTATCACTTATTGCCTATCTGCGCAGAACACACAAAAAACCATTCACCGAAAAAGTGCACGCCCCACATTCCAAAACTCCTTTCATCCTTAGCGAACAAAGACTCTCCAAAAACCCAGTATCCGACCTCGGCTTCAGCTGAAACGGCACCGCAGTAGAATGGAAGAGCTCCTCCAGCAGAATTCCTGCAAAGCATAAAGACAAACGACCGACCATTATGCAGAATTTAATTAATACATCTCGAAGGGCAGCCTAGGATAGGGCTGCAGGCTCCACAGGTTGAGATAGCTGTTAGGAAGAAATCCTCACTTGACTTGGCCGGGGAGCGAGTGTGCACTCTCGACTGGGCCGCTGTTGTCCAAATGTGGGCCGGGGGGCATATGGCTGTTTGATGGTGGTTTGGTGTTGTTGTCGATGGGCAAATGTGGGTTTTGTCGATGAACGTGGATGTGGTGGTGTCGTCTAATGGTTTTGGGGACTAACTGGGTGGGATTAGTGACGCTAGTGGGATGTATGTTGCAGGGTGGTGGGGTTTGCTTTTTGTGATGGGGGATTTGTGGTTGTAGTGAGGTCGATGGAGTCAGTAGTTTTGTCAGTTGATAGGGTGTAAATGGTTTCAGGTGAGTGTTTTTGGGTATTATATTAAGTTTATTCTTTTCTTTGAAATTTAAGTTCAAGTTAAATAGTAGAAAATAATTCATAATCTTAATTTTCAATTTGTTGCTAAGAAAAAAAACTTCTACTCATGATGAACGAAAAATTAATTCTTGTATAATATAAAATGTTCAAAAATATTCTCATTTTGATTTTTTTCAAAAACTATAATAGTAATTCGATATGAACGGAATTAATATCGTTTAAAACTAAAAATTTTTGCTTTATACGCTACTTTTAAAAAAAAATCTTTTAAATTTCATAAACTTGCTCCATCTCAGAACAAAGCCATATACTTCATCTTTAAAAACAGGGCTACGAAGCGAGCACATTTTTAAGTTGCTCTGTTCTGGCATTCTTTCAGCTCCACTCCACGCTCCGATTAAATTAAATGAATTATTAAAATATTCAATATAAAATATACAAATAACATAATCAAATCACTAAAAAGTGGAAGATATAGGTTTTATACTCCAAATTAGCACTTTTTCAATTCAAAGTAACACTTTTTCATATCAAATTAACAATTTTGCATTTAAAAATAACACTTCTCCATTTCAAACTAACATTTTTTTCATTTCAAATTAGCGATTTTTCATTTCAAAGTAACACTTTTTGTGAATTTTTATTTTTGAAAAAGTGTTGATTTGAATCGAATAAGTGTTGATTTGAAATGAAAAAGTGCTACTTGGAAATTAAAAATTGCTAATTTGAAATGAAAAAGTGCTGATTCGGAGTAAAAAACCTTTATCTTCCACTTTACAGTGATTTAATTATGTTATTTGTATCATCATCATCATCATTGTCGACCCTTTTTTGTGCCCACTGCAGGACTAGGTCTGCCCATCAAATATTGGGGGTTTAGGTTGTATACCTTATTCGAAATCCAATCTCATAGTGATAAGGGGCATGTACCATAAGAGCCAGTCCGCCCATGCCAACGGAGGAGGCTCTCAGACCAACGATACGCAA
>JAOXNN020000079.1:1172081-1204523 GCA_028571205.2 Hydropsyche betteni
GAAACTGCGCTCTCGCTGACCACTTTGCGATCGCAATGACCACCAGTTTGACAGACGAGACGAGACCGTTGGTCCTAATGTCATTTGTATATTTTGTATTAAATATTTTAATAATTCATTTAATTTAATCGGAGCGTGGAGTGTAGTTGAAGGAATTCCAGAGCCGAACAACTTAAAAATGTGCTAATAATGTGTGTAATAGTGATAAAACCAACACAATCTAAAGCGAAAATGATTATATTATACATTAATGTCAATTTTTTTTTTAATTTTACATTCAAAGTCAGAGTAGCAGATTAAAATACATTTCCGTGTACCTGCTCCGCTTCTACTCCGAACAAAACCCACTCTGTGTTTCTGTCCCGCTTCGAAGTCTCGATTGAAAATCTAATCTCAACCAACGAAACATCCCATACTTCAATCAACCTCAAACAAAACCCTCAACCGACCACAATCAAAACACAGCAAACCAAACCTCAAACCTGTCCCGACCAACAAGCACCAAAAAACCCAACATCCCCCTCACTAAACATCCCACAAAACGAAGCACACACGCGTCCCACACTTTAAGCACCTCAGCCCCGCGGCGAGCACGTCCCGCCTAAATATAGGGGCTCAGTGGCCGCCGAGCAGCCGGGGCGGGCGCCGCCTCCGCACGAGCTCTTCAAAATCCCCAAAAGCCTCGTCCGAACAAGATTTTGAGGAATCACGAGCCTGAAAGCCCGGGGGCGTAGCGCCCGTGTCTGTCGAGAAGCCCTCGAGCGCGCAGCGTCGCTTGTTTTTGTTGTTGTTGTCGCGAAAGCCTACTTTGTGGCAGGTCTCGGAGTTTGTATGTTTGTTGGTAGTTTTTGTTTTTGTTTGGATGTGTGTGATGTTTTTGTGTAATCGTTGGCGTCGTGTGTACGTTTTGTTTAGTATGAGTGCTTTTTTTTGTTAAGATTCAATATCAGTTGCTGGAGATGGAAATTTGATGTTCTCGCTGTTTCTGATGAATATATGTTAAAAATTTATTGAATGAATATTGAGGTGGTTGTATTAAAATAAAATGAGAACATTGAAAAATATGATGAATAACTCTGACAGCTGGTACTGCTACAACAATGTTGTTTTTTTTTTTCTAGTCGAGGTGTCCTGCGTTGATGTGGAGTTTTTTCTGAATGTTGATCGATAAAAAATCGATGCATTTTGTATGAGGAAAGATAACGTTTCGTAATATTAAAACGTTGTTTGCATTGAGAAAGAGAATATCCGATTCGATTCGATTTCTCTCGTTTGTATATTGAGTATACATAAAGTTTTCCACCTGGCCTAACTTCGAACATAAATCATGAAAGGTGAGTTAAATATTTGTTTTAAATTCAAACACGACTTTGTTTTATACAGTTATTATATGTTTAGATTTTTTTTATTGAGTAGAATATTAAGAAATTGTGAAGTAAAATGAACACTTTCGTATTATAATACAAAACTTATATATTATAGAATATGATATTTTTATTTGTCGAGGGTGACTTGTTGAATATGATAACATTCATCGAGCTATAATATTTATTGTGCAAAAAGAAAAAGCGATTTCCAATTAAACTGTATTCAATTGGAAACGGCTAAATTGGTCCCCACATACCAAACAGACCTTTTCGTCGACCTACAATCGTATTTGCTGCGGTTTTGAATATTTAACTATTTCACTCCGAAGCTTACACACCTATAAATAAAATATCCGAACTTTCCATTACGCGATAATTCAAATATTCCAGATAAGTTTCGAGGCTCACGAAAAAATACCGCGCACGAAAATAAACCCCTTTCCGATATAAAACCCGAAAAAAAAACCCGAACAGTATAAATTTAACAGCTGATTTCGCGCACAAACCGCGGCGTTTACACACAACGTCATTGTGCGCGGAGTAATTCCACTTTTCAGGGCGACACGTGAAAAAAATCAATATTCAAAGTCGAGCCGATGCCGTTTCAGATAGTAAACGCCGAAACGGCCGAATAACCCGACGATTTTAATCTGCCGTTCAATACTCGGAATATTATTGACGAGAAACACGAAAAACTCATAACTCTCGCGGCGCGAAATATAAATAAATAGTTACGTGCGCGCTTTGGCTAGTTCTTAAAGTTTTCGTAATCGTTATACAGTGGCAATATTTACATAGGAGACAGTTAACTCAAACAAATAAAAATCAATCACAAAAGCCCTGAAAAATATGTTTTTTTGATCTGTGTTGAAAATTTTCGGATTGGTTTGTTTACTCGACGTTTCTTGTTTAGTAATGCGTTTTTTTAATATAAAAATAAAAAAAAAATAACATTTTCTTTATTGTATGTCGTAATGTCGATATAAATAATTTTATGGAAGGGTATGTGTGTTTGTGTATTTTTTGTAATTAATTGCGGCTGTCGTGTGGAAATCTCGGAAAAACTGTGCGACCAACCACTGCTATACGTGACCCGATATCTTGATAGTAAAATATTATTAGTTTTTCTTTTTTGATAAATCATATATTGAATTATAAGTAAGACATATTGAGCGTGTATTTATTTATCTTACTAATATGCTAGGAATATCTATGATGTCGTTGAAGACGGAAAGCATTTTATTTTCGAGAACAAATATGAAAATATAATATATCGAAATAAATTTTCATACAGAATTCATCCATTTTTAATATTATAAATCAATACAAAGTACTTAAAATAATTAAAAAAAAAACTATTAAATCAATATTTGACCACGATTTATAAATTATCCAGTATCATAATGATCAGTATAGTTAATATATTACTCGTAATTCAGAAAGCTTTTTGCGATGAATTAGTGATATTCAAATTTATTTATAAGGGTTATTAATTGCTTAATTTTTAAAAGTAACAGAACACTCAACGTGGTACAAAAAAAAGAAAAATTTACAATTCAATTATCGATTTGGGACCGTAGTGCCAATAAATTACTTAGGCAACCGCTCAACTTGAACCTTTCCTGATTAATGTAAAATTAATTTGAACCAATTTAACAACGGATCGAATCGAAACCGAGCTATGAAGAATACTCGTAGGGTTTTGAATAACATAATCGAATTGTTTGTTGATATACGAGAAGTTTTCGTGAAAGCCTCTCGAATGGTTTTCTAGATGTAATTTAACTTTTGTCAATAAATGGAGTATGATTTGGAATATTTTTGTTTTGGAACGATATATTAAAATTTGTGAAAAATGTGATCGATTTTCAATGTGTTTGAATGATTTGTTACAAAAAAAGATATAAAAAATGAATGAAACGAATGTGAATTAAATATAAAAATGGAATTCATGATATTTTATCTATATTTAAAAATAAATGCGTATTTATACGAGACAAGAAATTTAAAGGATCTTTAAAAGAGCAAGAGTCAAATGAAGATGATTTAATCGATACAGTTTCTATAATTTTAAAATAACTACATCGATCAATTTTTTTTAAAAGTATTGAAAGTAAAAGATAACTAAAAAATAATTTCATTTCAAAAACCTTTTCCGATAAAGTCGCCGTATTTACAACGTTCATTTCATTACCGTCGCTAGCGAAAACAAAACACTCGAGTCTTACGCAATTTTTTTTCTTCACTTTCGATCAAGCTATAATCACACCATAGCAAAACCATGGAAATAAAAACGCAGAGGCAACATTCACAAGCTGTCGACAACCACTGTTTTCCATACGAAAGCGAACAATTTCGCGGCGGCGAAAACAAAGATATTGCCGGACGGTTTTATGGCCATCTTTTATTTATCGGGAAAATTAGCGGAACGTTTCCGAATACAAATAACTTATTTCGTTGGCTGCAAGACCATTTTTCGGTGGCAAAATATAAACCGGTCGAGAGTTGTGGAATTTTCCGCCTCTCTCCTTTAACAGTATCAAAGGAGAGGAAAAAAGTAAAGTTGGCGATTTATGCGGCCGTTAGTGTTAAAAAGTCGACCAGGTAAAGAGTATATGGCGCACAAACAGGGTTGTTTGTCGAATATAATTAAAATTTTGTGCCGTTTATCAAAAAAATACATAAATGGAAGGGAATTATGAAAGTGGTGCGTCTCGCGCCGTGTGTATCTTTCGAAGTGGTTTTCTTTTATAATCATTTGTTTTTCGTCGGCGAAACTCTTTTGGATAAATTGTGGATGTTTTTAAATTATGTTTAATTTTATTATAGTCTGCGTTAGTATATTTGTGGTTGATCATATTGTTCATGGTGCTTTTGAAACATATTTTACCTTAACTCGGTAAACTTTTTAATGCTACAAAATAATATGCAAATTAAACGATAAGACTTGTTTTCAGCATTTAAATTCATCTTTATGAAATAAATAAATATGGTCGTTCTCCAGTTTATGTGAAAAAAGTTTTGTAAACTACCGCGCAAAACAAAATCATGTAAATAGAAAAAATACGATTGTTAAAAAATATCGAGATAAAATTTTGAAATAATTTCTTTCATTAAAGTTGAACTTATATTCGCAATGTTAACTTAATATTTATTCGATTCATATTCTGAGTGATTTTAAAATTTCTTTGACCCAAATAGGCACAGATGTTGAAATTTCAAAGATGACTATAATGAAATTAATTCCTCTACTTCAACTATCTAAACAACCAAACACCAAACCATCAAAACTTCCGAAACCATTACTTTTTATACACAAATTCCCCAATTTCGAAACCGGCTCACTATTTCCGCTGCGAAAAGCGAAAATTCGTATTGCGACTTTTCCCGGAGCGAAAGGCGCGCGAAAATGCAATAAAACCGAAGGTCCTCCTTCGCGGGGTCGAAATTCGCAATTATTAAACCGTTTTGCACACCCCGAACTCTTTGGAGTCTTTCAGGAACACTTTCTAAATTACGTTTTCGTGTTAAACGCCCAGACGCGGCCAACTTTCTAATTGTTTATTACTCGATCGGGAGACGCACGCGATCTCGACTCCGAAGTAATGCACGAAATCGTCGTTTTTTTTGGGAAATTTTTCGTTTGAGTATGTTGAAAATATACTTGAATATTTCTTTAAATGTTCACGTTGGCTTATCAATTTTTTCGGGGACCTTTCATGTGCGTAATAGTATAAAAATGTTGGTCGATTTTTGTACTGAAAATTGACCGAATAAATTTTTGTTTATACAACTTGAAAAAATATTATAAAAACGTGAGGAGGATTCACAAAGATCAATTTTTTTTAATATAATATTGTTATATTTTCAAATTTACGTGTTCGAACATGTGTTTTCGAGATGTATCGTGATTAATGTGCCGTTTTTTGAAAGTTTAGTGAAATGCCGAATGTGCTCACTTCGCAAACTTTCCCTCCCATAGCTTAATACAGAAGTTGTTTTTCTTTCTTTGCGAAACTGTCGCATGTCTCAATAAGACAAAGTATTGAACTTTTTATAAAAACTTCCAGAAAGAGTCAATAATCGATCGAGTATATTTTTTTGTAGGTTGAACCTTCATTTGGCAATTTGTATAGATTTTACGAATGCGTATACGAAGATAACATCGGATTCGCTCCAATTAAAATTAAAAATCACCTGATGCATAATTGATTGGAGAGATTCCGAATCGTGAAAGCTTTATGTGATTCGTATGTAAATTTAATTAGTGCACACATGTTTTTTCGCTAGCAACGAAACTGGATCGGAATATTCTCGCAGATTGTAATAAAAACAAATGTACTAATGTTTTATCGAGAGCGATTTATTTCTTTCTTTCTCTCTTTTTTTTCCCTCTAACGTAACAAGAAGATATATTCCCTAATAAAAATACACGCGCTTTTTACACTAAGCTGTTTTTGCATCGGAAAACATTCTTACGTTTATTATTTTTTGCATTTTTTATGATAGATCTCGCCTTCTTGCGCCCTCGTATATCATTTCACAGTTGATATTATTTATATATAACACAAACGTTCCACTAACTAAATGTAACATTGCCTTTTTTTACAATTATTCAAATTGATAATTAATTTTATTGTATTTTTTTTTGAATTTCAGCATTTTAAAAATAATTTTATACTTTAATGAAAATTTAAATGCACGAAATGTTGAATGATGGTAATATTTCATTCAAAATTAAATTTCATCAATATAAAAGTGTTAATTTCAGTATAAATTATCTATATTGAATATTTGTGTAGTCGTATGTATAGGTTTTAAACAAATAATGAGAGTTAAGAAATATATATATATAGCGGTCAATAGATGAACATGACTACGAGCCGTTGATTTAAAAAAAAATTAATAAGGAATAGTTTTAGTGTCTCTTTAAGAACAACTTCTGTTTTTTTTTAAGTTAATATTTCAAATATTATTGTACTGAATTTATTATAAGTCACGTTTTTATTTTAAAAATTAACTATCAAATCGAAATCATTCAAAAAACATCGTTCTTGAACGATCTTAACAATTCGATACCAACATATAAATACTGAACACTTACAAAAGCAACCTGTTGCACACAAGGAGAATCCACACTCATACACAAATTACACACACGACAGAAACAATCCGAAAACTTCAATTAACGCCAAAGTTTCACACGAACGACCGAGAGAATTCGGCGGGAAATTCGTGGCCGTTGAACGTCACCGATCTTCACCGTTTCGGGGCCCAACTAAGCATTTCTGGGCCTGATTTCACCTGACAAATGGCAGATAAGAACTTGTCGGAAATTGTAACGTGAACACGGCAAAAGTTACACGCGAAATCGTAACGATCTGATACAGGGCGTGCTTTTGTGTCGCATTGTGCCCCGCCGTTTCGATATTGTGGATGGTGTGTATTGGCAACGCAACCTTCGCGATAAGGTCGTGTTAATTTGGTGCTGTTTGATATTGTTGAATTTATACGTGCGGATATATTGTGTTCTCACTAATTAAACTATTCATGCGCGTATGAATATATATGAAATTGTTCTGCTGTTGAAATGTATTGGATTACGAAGCGCGCCAAGTAAGAATATGAACAATACGAATATTTCAGTGTTGAAAGGGGAAATTTGTTCGATGATATGTCGGATGAAAGTTCATATAATGCATATCTATTTTCGAAATATATTCAACAAATATTATATAGTAGATATTATATATAATATAATAAGTATATTCACTGTAGAATAAAGCTTTTTTGATATTGCTAGAAAAAATTGAGTTTTTCTTCATATGATTAAAATAAATATAAAAAAACTCTCTTCAAATGTTTAAAGATGAGAAATGTATAGTTAAATCTAACTATTATTCAAATCATACGTCGTTTAACTTCGGTATTAGTATATTTAAAAAAACTATGTTTGAGTATTATTAAATCAAATTTAAAATTATTTAACTAAGTGATTGCGGCTGAGGTTTAATTTAGTTGCTTACTTCATCGAGCTGTGAAATTAAAATTTTAAATCCTTTCGTGCACTGAAATTTTCGACTCAAAGCGTATTAAATGAACGGAAACGTTTAAAAACCACGCGAAACTTCTTGAATATGTTTATGTAAATGTATGAGAAACTCTCGTGTAGTTTTTTTGCGCGGTGCATTTTTCTATATGCAAACTGAAACTTTCAGAGATCTGGTCCGGTACGCAAATTCGTGAAAATTATGTTCGTGTTTGACGTGTTATAAATTTTGACATTTTTTATGGGATATTTTCGGGCGGACATGGCTTTAACGTTTAACTGCAGTCATAATTTATAATCTTCGTAATTGTAGGGACTGACTGAATTTATTATCCTCATGTAAAACGTCCACGTTGATGAATATAAACGAAGGTAGCCAACGTAGTTTACAATAGACATGTAATATCCGCTCCTTGCAAAATGAAAATAAACATAGAATTTAACCTTCATAGGATCGAGGAAATGTTTATTAACCCGTTAAATATTTTCAATGGAGATAAATTTTGAAATAAAATAAATTATTCAAAAATATTTGAAATAATGGCTTTGTCGAAAAAGTATTCATAAAATATTTTTTGTCTTACTTTTAAGTTAAAAAACGCTATCCAACCCATTCAAATGTAAAAAAGATAATCTGAATTTCTAGAAAATATTAAGTCTTCTATACTTTAGGTCAGTAAATCTAATGTAATATTTTTTTCGAGAATAGCGTAATAATTTCCAAACATTATTTTTCCATTAGTAGCCTCTTTTGTTTCATACTGATAAGAAAAATCTCCGAAACGAAAGATCAACACGGCGGGAAAATCGCAGAATTTTCACAAAAAATGGAAATTTTGCAGGAAAATTCGTTTCGAATTTCCCACCATTGTTTCGTTTGAATATCCTATTTTGAAACGGTTTTGTGTATATTGATTGAATTTAGAATTTCATATAAATGGAAATGTGGCTTTCGGAATTTCGAATTTATCACCATTCAACTTAGGCTGTCCCAATAAAATCGATTAAATGTACGATATTTTTAGTTAAGTTATATTGTATTTTATTCTACAATGACGAAAATTGAATTATTGCAGTATGTATCAATCATTATATTCTTAAATCGTGTAATTTATGTCTAAAATAAAATTTGATTTGATTCACTTTAACCAAACTCAATTTGGATAGAATAGAAAATTATTATATTCTATAATTATTAATCATTATCTTCAGATGATAAATATTATAAATTTTTTAATCTAAGCACGAAAGATTTATAACACTAAAAACAAATACATTACAGAAAACCGATCTAATACCATCAAGAAATATTGTCACTTTACAGTTTTCACATTTCAAATTCAACTATAAGAAAGTATTAGACTATTGCGATAGCGATCAATGAAATTCATTATCTTTCAATAGGGATGCTCGAATTTTTTAGGTTATAGCAGCCAAGTTGTTAAAGTGACATGTCAAATTTATTGTCAATTGCTTAGTAGTGTATGGCAAATCATCATGAAAGGTTATAACGTTGAAAAGCATGTGAAAAACATCAAATTTTATGGTACATTTTAAAATCAAGTATCCCTATTGAAAGATTCTTTACTATGAATCTTGTTGATTTATTGATTTTGAAGCGTGAAACATTGAATTTAAAGTGTGAAAATTGTAACCATCCAAACCGCAACAATAATTGTCCACGAAAAAAACCATCCACCGGGTCTTTTTCGGCTAGATTCGGCTTGGCCAGGGTTGAAAAGCCGCAGCGTCGACTTAATGCATCCATCAATCATTGTCGGCTTCGATACCGAACGGTTAAATGTTCCTTGGCAACTGTGCAACATTTATTATGTGACGCGGATTGATGTATTGTGTTTCCCACCGTCGTGCCATGGCGGCCTAATGGGACAAGATAAATATTGCGCGAGATGTGTGTGTATGTGTTGTAAGGAGGATTTGTCCTTTGGGTGCTTTGGGTGTCTTTTTGTTGTTTTGGGTCGTTTGAAGGATCCCGGTTTTGTTGTTTCGATGATAAGTGGTTTTGAATATATCGATTTCGAGTGTATTATATATTGGGTTGATGTAAGTTTTGATAATTAATACGTCGAATTGTTCAATACCAGAGATGATTAATATTCAATGTTTATATTATTATAAGTAGGTGGACCGTAGAGTAATTGAATTTAAAATATTTGCTCTTATCAAATTAAATGTTATCTTAGCAATGGAGTTTATTATGAGCGTTACTACAGTCTTGGGGGAGATCAGTTATTGTTGTGTAGGATTTGAGTTAATTTTTAAAATTAATATATCCTCATATTTAGTCTTTATACACATAAAGGGAAAATAATGGGATGAAAACCATGGAGAAAGCCGTTTGGTGCGAAAAAACTCGGGGGGAGGAAACCATAGGAGTTAACATTCGTTTTATGGATTAGTAGTAGAAATTCGTGACACCAGCAAAACAAAGCTTTTTTAAATATAAATAAAAAATACGTGTTTCCGAAAACAACTATTAAGTTAGAATAATATTGCAATGTGTCAAATTACTTATAGCGCCATTTATCGTTTAATTTCAGATGTCGATGATATCTAAGCTTTTGTCGAGAATAAACAGTTTAAGATAATTATAAATTAAAAAATATACACATATTTTTAAAATAATAAATTTTACCATCTTATTTAATTTTCAAACTCCATCTAGCTTTATTATCAAACGCAGCGATATTTACATTTTTCACGTTGTATATTGCACTTTCCATAAGTTCGAAAACGTCGCATATGCGAAAATTCACCTTTATGTATTTTGTATCAGTTTTTCTAAAAGTTTCAATTTTCAATAGTAACGAAACTGAAAAATATCACCCGTGAAATGGCGTTACGTCCGGTTGATCGGACGTTGAAATTTTCTCTTCTTGCATCTGTGTATATGTAGCATAAATCTTTCAAAATGCGTCAAAGTCTGAAATAGCGTTTCAGCGAAAAATTGAATTTTAGCCGCGGAGTGAGCGATGTGATTTTTCAGAAAATAACGAATAGAATCGGTACGGTTCGTGCTGAAAATTTAGTGGGATATTGAATCAAGAATGTTTTATATGTTGACGTTTGTTAAAAATTTGGATTTCGTTGATTGTTATATTACATTTTAAAAATCACTTTTGATATCGAAATTTTTCGATCACATAATATTAATTTTGTGATATATATAATGCTGATTTGAACAGTTCAAAGTAATACATTTACTCGGCTAGGAAGCGGAAGCTTAAAAACAAATGTCAACTTCCACTGGAATTTCTCTTTCCCGGGGAAAATTTGAAATTCGCAGTGTGCTACATTTCTCGTGGCTGCGATAATATTAAGCTGGCTGGGATTTTCAAATTTGATTACAATAAGCGGATTGTGAATATTACGCTTCTAGGACGACTTTCACATACAATTTCTGTTGAGTGTTTTAACGGTATTGCTTTGAAAGTTTGTGCCTGTCGAAATCTGTGTGTTTAACTTTATGAAAAAGCAAAGGAAACAGTTTCCATTTTCTCATGAATTAATAATAAAATTATATATATGTTCATAGAATTTAAATTTAGTTCATGAGTTCAAATTTACATTAGAATTCATACCTCACTATCCCATAAATTTGACTAATATTCATACTCAAACAATATAAAACAAATGTCACGAAACACAATACAAATATAAACCATCAAAATAAAACATCCATACACCAATCAAAACAATCCATCAACCCCAAATCCACAAACCACTCCCAAAATTAATTACACAAAATCAATACATACACAAATCACACCGCAATAACAAAACACCTGAACGACAACGCGAAACCTCCAAAACACCCCGAAAATTCATCCCGAGCCCATCATCCAGAAACGGTCAACCATTTCGCATTCGATTGAGGCCTGAAATTAATTGCCGACGGTTGCTATGCGAGCCAGAAGACTGGACCCCACTAGGCAATTTTCTTCGTCCCTAAAAGGGGAGGTTGGGGTGCGGAATGCGGTTACCGAATTGATAACTCCCGCGGGATTCTCCGGATGGCTTAAATTACCCCGACGGCCTCCGGGCTAATTGTACCTGAGGATGTTACGGGAAAATTCGCTATATGATAAAATTTGCGCATAATTTGCTCGGATTGCTGTTGCCGGTTGGCTGATGTGGGTATCGAATTGTCTAGGGTGGTGTTGGTTTAATGATGTGATGTTTATTGAAATTTTCGGGTATTAGTTTGATTTTTTATAAATTGTATCGAAATTGAAATGTTTTATGTTCATGTTACATTATAATAATTTCTCATTAATGTAATTTTTGGAGTTATCCATTCGGAAATTTTTCAACATTGAAATAATTCAACGCAAGCGATGCGAATTTTTAATTGCATTAAAAGCGTACACTTTCAGAATTTAAACACATTTTATTTTTTTGAATCCGCCGCACTTAAAAGCAGGAGTACCCCATTGAAAATCGTCTGTTTAATTCGAGCTTTCCCTCTTGCACTTTTTACACGTTCGTAGCGAAAATTTCGTGCGATGGACCAATTTGCGAAGGGCGCCTTCGGGAATAGACCTTTTCGTTTTTTCTCTCTTTTCCCGCCGGCTTTGAAAAGTAAAATTAAAATAAAACGGGCACGCCTCGGACAATTGCGACTCGGTATAAGGCATATGTACAATATGAGGTTGCAGTGATTAATGTAACACTTTGCCGCGCATTCCCCCGGGACTTGCTTGAGGTACAATGGCGATTTTCTGTTGGTTGTTCTACGAATTGGTGGTTTTATGCAGAGCACAATGCTTAATTTAAAAGCGGCGTATTTGCATTTTGTATTTGTTGGCATGTGAGTTAGTTTTTTTTTGTGTTGGTTACGCAAGTTTTAGATATATTTTGAATTTTTTTATATGTATACTAAATAAGTTTTAAGTTAATTTAGTAAGTTATGTACTTAAAAAATTTGGGGAAACTACAGATTTTTTTATATAAATGATCGAATTTATAGTAGCAATGGATTTTTTTACATCCAGAAACATTTGAATGTTCTATCTATTTTCCTTTTGAGTTTTAATTAAAAAATAGTAAAGATTAACGAATTCACTGGAATTATATTAAAAAGTTTCAAATTTTTAGACAAAAGATAAAATTTTTATAAGCTCATGAAATAATGTAAATTTTCAAGTTCTTTCAACATGAAAAATTTCTTTATCCTTAACATACAATATATAAATTCCAATAAAAAATCCATTTCTTTCACTATTTGAAAATAAGCATTATACGACCAACCGAACATTATAATCCCCGACCAAGTTGTACATCCCAGTAAACCGATAAGCACAAGTCGCATTGTGGAACGATTTGCATTTGCCCGGGAAAATTTAACATCCGCATCGGGGATATGGACTGCATTCGCAATTAGTACGAACCGAATTAATTATTCGCCCAAATGCATACGACTTATGCCGGAACTGTCTACATATTATATATAATATAAGGTGCATCGATTGTATGCCGTTCGATGTTCCGTGGCTCGTTTGATGTTGACAATTCGCAATTCGATGGTCGTTTCTGTGGGTGGTGGGTGGATTTTGCGAGTTTGATGAATGAGAAATTTCGTCGAAGGTTTGTCTTGAATTTTCTATATCAAATTTTAATTCAATTTTTTTCTATGGAAATGTCAAAGTTTAAATTATGTTAAGGGCTCAATTTTCTGCGAATTAATTAATATTGCACGAGGTAAGTTGATAGTCATGTACGAAGTTTCCTTTCGCATTTTGCATAGGTCATAAAGTCGACGTGTATTATTATGATAATTGCACATGCGGTTTTATACGACGATATAATGCCGTATCGAGGCTTCAGGCTTTATAGCTCATTTATGTATTTTATTGTCGTTTTTATTATCTGAAACTACACGACAGCGTTATTAATTCTCTTCAAACTCATACGACTCACTGCGATTATACGATCGACAATGATACGAAACGAAACTATCCCTTTTCTGTTTCGCGAGTGAATCGTAACATTTTTATGTCAGTTCTCAAATAATATGTGGAACTTTTCCTTTCAAATATTTTCGAAATGTGTCTTTTTATTGATAACCCTAGAAAGTTTCAAGCCTTAAATTTGTATTACATTTCGAATATTATAAAAATAAATTCTTATTTTTATAATATGTATATATTTAATAAAAAAAAATTCCATTTGATTAAAATTATGATTCAATTTCATCATAAGAAAACGGAAAGGAAATATGCGTGGTCGATGCGTATATTCGACATTTTTCCACTATACGGATGACATAATATCGATACGCTTTCGTCCGTATCGATCATATTTTCGTTTCGGCAGGGAAAGGGACACGGTTTGACATTTAAAGTGGAATATTCAATTTCGAATGCTGTCAAATCGGCCTCGAATAAATTGACACGTGAACAAAAACTCGGAACAACTTCGTGTGAAACTTTTTTAATATGTTCGGGTAGGCCCGCACTCTTTTGCGCGTCATACACTCCCGCGTTCCTTACATTATGATTGATATCGTTTTTTTTGCGAAGCTCATCTCGATCGAATTTATTTATAATATGAAACGGGATATGGGCTTTAGATGCGCCGCGTGTGTGTTTTTTTGCCAATTTTTCATGATCGAATTTCCGTATGTTTTGTTATTTTTGTCGATATGAATTGATATTAGAATTTTTTTTGAATATCTTGAAATTATGTGACACATAGAGTCAGTGATCGATAAATGGGAGATGTAAGATTGAGATTGTTTGATTAAGGGATGACTTTCGTTATTAATTCATAGAAAAAAACATAGTTAATATTTATTAGAAAATTAACTAATTTATATAATATATCAACAGAAATTTTTTATTTTTTCAAATTAAATTTACACCCAATCCTCTTTTTACACGGTTCAAGGAAAAATAACTGGTTATTTTTTAACTTCAACACAATATAAAAAATAGTATTATTATGCCACATAGGATCGGTGCCGGCCAGTATAATGTTACAATTACATATATGTAATTTTATAGGTATTACATATGAAAAAAAATTGATGTTTTTTGATGATTTTACATGGGGAAATTTTTTCATATTGCACATTTTTTTATAAAGTACATATCAATGGAAGTTCTATCTATATATTCTGATGGAACCTATCTCCAATTTTGATATGGTCATCATACGTTTTTTGCGAGATTTTTTTACACAGTAGTTTCTGGAACGTATCCTACGTGTAAAAAAGGATTGGGTGTATCTATATATGTACAACGATAAAAAAGTAAAATTTCAAAGGATTGAACTCTAAAATTATCTTTCATTTCAGAATTAGATTACATAATGTATTTAAACCTCAATCGAACATAAATCACTTAACTTTAGAATTGATTTATGATAAATCTGTTCAAAAATCTTTCCAAGTAACATTATTGTATAATCATACATAAATCAAATGAAGAAATCACACAACACAATACCATAAATGATTCGAATACATTTGCAACGCATGAAAAATTCATGTCCGGTTATATCGTTCACATCATTTATTATACGAGCCGAAAATCGTAATAAAGCAAAGCGGATCCGGAATGCCATTTCTTCTCGAAATGAAGTCAAATCTCGAAAGCGATGACTTTGCTCGAATCTAATGGCATTTATATGTCACTGTCGTTCATAGTCAATTTAATTTTTAGTCCAAGACGACCACCAATTACAATATTCCATGCTTGGCAAACGTTTGGCGAGTACGAAACCAGTTTACGACTTCCGCAAAATTGTTTCTGTGAATTATATATTGTAATAAGCCCGCAAGAAGCACAACACCACACTGTCACAAGTCCGACCCTAAAGTTTTTCCGAACAAAATAAATTCCGATTGAAACATGACTAACAAGGGTAGCGTTTTCCTTTGTCCGAAACGTTTGTTTAAATATTTAATAGTATTCGAATTTCTCTCGCGACATATAAATTTCGACCGCAACACTTGCGTGTTCGGTTTCTAATCTAGAAACGCTTTTGTTGCTTAAACACATACCCTTGAATAAAAACTGAACGGATAAAACTCGATATTACCACGTGGTAATTATATTTTTAATAATTTATGCCGATTTACATCGTTTTGGGATGATTTATATACGATTTCAATTGTATAAACGATATCGCATTATCGGAGTGAACCGTTCATTGTTCTTGCGCGTCTTAACAGTTGAAAAAGGATTCGCAGTTGGATAATTCAAATAAATGGAGCACATTGCTCAGGTCAGACTAAATGTCCAAGATTATGGGGGACTTCTCCACGTCGACCCATTTCAAATATGTTTGGTGTTACGATGAAAAATCTATATTCCACCATCGAGGCCCTTTTTCAATCCTATTTCGTGACGTTGGATATGATTTTATAGCCGAAACAAGAGTGCGATTCCTCGTTCTTTTTTGAATACATATAAATTATTTCCATTCTGTTATGTAATATTGAAGCGATTGCTATCGTTCCATCGAAGTAATTTTATTTGTAGGTGATCGATTTTTGATTGTTTCATAAAATGTAAAAAGAAATATTATCGAAATCAACTACATGGCTTCAATATAAAACTTTTATAAATTTATTTAATCATTTGAATTATATCAATTAATATATGAATTCACTTTTGACTGAATAAACAATAATTTTTTTTATTAAACCATTCACAAACAAAGCAAACGTAAAACCGACCGCTCGACACAATATCGATTCGGAAAACTCTTATAATTCGAAACTCACACACGTAAAATGGCAAACTTGCATGCATTGAAAAAAAGGAAAGAGAAAAATAACTCGCTTTATAATTTAACAGTCGATTTCGAACGAACGAAATCGCGAGTAGTCGCCCGATTAAATAATTCAAGGCGGTTTAATCTGGCCAGTCTACGTTTCTTGGAAGGTTTCGCCGCCTATGAATATGCGAAAAGTTTCATAGTTTGGTCGGATCTGCGCTAATTGAATGGGACCTTTTTCTTTGCTTTTCATCCTGAAAATGTTTCTAGTTAAATTGTGCCCGCTTTTATTAATTGAAGCGGTTTAATTTTGCCGGACTGACGCGTCGACTGATATTGAGATTTTGTAATTTAAATTTTAGTTTTTTTTTTTGTATTTTATTTATAATAATTGCTTACAATAAGTTTATTTTGACAGTGGTTAACGTTATTATAGAATCAGTTGAAAAGATTTTCAGTTTAAGTCTTCTTGAAATCTTAATGGAAATATTAAAGCATATCTTGCTGTATACAGATTTCTAAATGAATCATATCTATAAAAATAATTATTTTGATCATGAAATATTATATAATATATCATATTAACCTTTTTATTTTCAACAACGAATATATTGGTTTAGTCTAAAAATAAACACAGAATTCACTGGAATCGATATTTATAGAAAACATTAAAATACATTACCCATCTAATAATACCTAAAATAGGCTCTCCCGATATTAAAAAAAAATACATTTTGAGATCAGGCATCCATCATCCGTTGCCTGTGGGATCACTCTCGCTTTCCAAACACAAATATTCAAGCACGCACATCAAGCATACACACACACACGCAAACACACACACATACAAACGCAATATTCGTATACACACCATATGGATATATACGAAGTAAAATCCCGGGATAGGGAACCGGATGAAGTGCGGGATCCAGGTGGGACAGAGGTTGGGGCTGATCGATATGCGACCCCTGTCTTGTCCACGCCGACCCGAGTTTCCTTTCTAAGTACAGTAAGATAGTGATTTAAATGAATTATTCATTTTTAAATTTGACATATTTAATTTTTTTAATTATTTTTTCGAGAATATTTTTGAATCGATTTCGAAAAATATAAGAGTTTTGCCGTAAGATATTTAGATTATTTTCTAAAGAAATAGGCGTGAAATTTTGAATTAAAAATTAAATTATCATTTTTTATATGAAATCAAATAAAAATTCAGATTAACGTGGTTCAACTTTATTTATATAAAATGGCCACAGACGAAAAAAGTGACGTTGTAACAATGATGGTTTTGACGAAGGTCCGCAGGGGCCAAGTGCACATGGTCGAAGCGATCAAACGATCGTTTTTCATTCTCGAACCGAAAAAATATCGATCCTGAAACGATGATTTTCAGTTTTCACAACGAAATGATGTCCGATTTTTTTCTATTACCGACCATATAATATCTTTTTAGAAATGCGGAAACTTTCGACGTGCGCAAAGTTGTTTGGAGTAATTCAAAAATTGTTTTCTTTCCGCCGAAGCGCCAAACGAAATTTCCAACGAAACCCGACAAAAACACGCGCCAAAACTATCGAAACAATCTGAAATATCCCGGTTTGCATCGCGTGAACAAATTTCTCGGATACATAACAGTTATAGGGGTTGCGAATAGCTCTAAGCGTCGACGGTTTATTAAATACCTGTGGCTCGACACAACAGGTGCCACCGGGGACGGATGGGGTTAAAAACACTCCCACGCACATTTTTCCTCCTTTCCTGCTTTATATTGTGTTTATTTTTGCGTTATATACTCCGAATTTGGACAATGAGACGTCCGCCGCACGTGTATAAAGCTTTGCGCGTGTGGATTGATCGATGTGGGAAATATAAACTTCGACGTGAAAGGTTGATAAAGTTTTGATGACGAGTTGTCAATTTTTACACTTTTATCGCGATTTTTAAGAGAAATATGTTACAATTTGAGAAAATAATTAATATGATGAAGAAGTTTTAATTGAAATTTTGTTTCAATGTCTTTGCAGAATCCGAAATTGACGAGCTGACGATGCACCATACTGGGAGGCATCGTCCAGAGGAGTTGGCTAAATTAGCCAGCATGACCAAATTCTCCAAAAAGGAGATTAAACTCATCTACAGAGGATTTAAACAGGTTTAAAAAAATTATAGTATTGTTGGATATGTTAATTAATTAATTAATTTTGGAATTCATTTTTTATTTCTATGGTCTTTAATGTCGTCGATAGTATAAAAATTAAAATAATTTAATTAACTTATATTATATTAAAATTTTTATTAATATAACTTTATTTGAATTCAAATATATATTATGATTAATTGAAGAAAAAAAATTTTAAACCACGCCATTTCAAAAAATTATGGTAAATTAAATTTTTATTCCACACAACATTTCAATGGATTATTTTACTCGAATAATATTTGATTAATTCAGAATATCCGACTACTCGTTATTGTTAACGAAGCTTGATACGGAATTTAGTCAATTATCGAATGCTGAAAATATCTTCGGGCATTCTTGGTCACAAACATCTCCAGAATTACCAATAAAATTGGACGTACATACATGTATACTTAGTTATCAGATCTTTTGTCGTAACCCGTGTCAAGTCGTTAAAGTATTTACTTATCTTAAATGTTCTTGTCCCTTTATCGTTTGGATTAATTTTGTGTGGTTTGTGCACGTCTTTGAAGACTCTTACTTTCACTGAAACGGGTCTGCCGTCACCGAGATTCCTATCAAATAATGTATAGCTTAATTTCGTTTCTTTAGGACAGTTTATAGTGGTTCTCAATTATATTTAAAAGTATAGAACAAGATCTACTATTTTCGAAAAGTAAAAATATATTTGGTTACTCAAAAGTTTTTACATTAAAAAAATTAATTTCAGTTTTCCGATTTTTATATTCAAGTGTTGTATACAAAATAAACTTATAATATTCATCATTTCTCGCTACCCAAAAAACTTTATCATATTCTTTCGTTTCGCCTGAGGCAATAAATATCGGATTTTTCGTAAACGGTTTTTTTTCAAATTCGTACGGAACCGCAAGTTAAATTGGATCTCGATAAACTTTCGCGATGGTAATACATCATTTTTAATTTTACAAATTTTATTTAACCTGAATTTCGAAAAATATTGCCGAGCATTCGTAACGGGATTGCCCTAATAAATTCGCTCGTTTTTGATCTCGACGAAATCGATAAATCGTCATTTCAACAAATTGCCACTGAACCATTTGGCAGATTTTCGCACACACGTTGCGACAAACAAAACGTGGAATGAAATTTTATTTTATCCATAAAGCCGGTTTTATAGGTAGGAAATTTGTTTTTCTTTGATTTTCAGATTTGTATTTTTCACGATTTGCTTATTTGAGTCATTAATATATAAAGTGAAATTCGGAATAGGGTTTTAATATTAAAATTATTTTGTATACAATTTATCTTATATTATATGAGAATAGATCGATAATATTTTTTTCAATATGTAGTTAGAATTTCCAAAAAAGAATAAATTTGTATTGAAAAGATTTTTCCAGAAATTTTCTATTTATAAATAAATAACTAAATTGTGTCGTCAAGTGCGGAAAGCGTCAGTGTCGTTCAAATGTCAAATTTCCTGAGACATGATCTGAATTTTTCAACATGGCAAACAAACAAGACCCATCGATTTTTGATTTAACAAAAAACGCATTTTTCAGATTTTTCTAAAGGCATCTCGCACGTGGACACATTGATTGGACGTGTACGTGATTTCAGCACTTTTCCATATGTGTGCTTTCCAAACAACTTCTGCAAACGCAGGCCAATCAATATTTCACCACTGGCCCTTCACGTGTTATTCCACCCACCACCCACGATTCCTATTGTTGTTCTATGCGGCTTATTGTTGGGTCACTCGGTATTTTGGTATATTCATTCGTATCGAATTGATTAAAAAATGTAGTTTTTCTTTAATGCATTGTTAAAAATGTGAATGGACGATGTAAAAAAAGTACGGTTTTTTATAACATGGTTTGAAATTTGGGTCGTGAAAGTGACACGTTTTGCGATTATGCCTGAAAAATATTGCCTATAATATGTTTTATGAAACATTAACCCTTTTGGTATTTTAAAAACGCATAAAATATTCGCGTGCGGTTTTTTTTTCGGTGGGTTCATATTATCGCCTTTTTTTCTTCCTGCAAAGGCTTTCAACCGTATATAACGAAATTATTACAATGCGTTCTGATACGTAAAAAATAAAATCATGTTAGGTATCTTTTCTGTGGTTGAGTTTGCTATGAAAGCTTTCGGACGTATTTTTTATTATTCACGAATGGCTGTAAAAAGCTCAATATGGTAAGCTCTTTACAGTATTGGATTTTTCACATAAATAAACTAAATGCACTTTACAAAGCAAATTCAACCAAAGTTTGTCATATCGCTTTACGTAACGTAGTACAGAAAATAAAATGTAAAAGTACCGTTACAAAATTTCTCTCAACTTACTTAAAAAAATTCTTTTCCGCAAACAGTGTTAAAAACAGAAACAGTTATATTACATAATAATTCAACAAAAAATTATTTCAATATCAAAACAGAAGTATTTAAAAAACTCATATTTCATACAAAACACTTATCGAAAATTACTCGAAATTCCCTCGAGCAAACAAACTTCTAGAAGACGAATTACCAAAACACGAAATTTCGGGAACTAAATAAATAAATTTATAGTTCGGCCCCCCATTAGCTTCATCTCGCTAAGCGAAATAATTATAAATTTATTCATGATGGGGGGAAGACCTTTAATCCAGGCCGGATGCGGGCGGGGGGAGTAGAGTTCGCTGAAATTCAGTTTTAATTAATAATTAGGTCTTAACGGCTCGTTTATTGGCCATTAGCCGCGACTGGCTATGGCCGATCAGGCGCCGCGCTGGGGCCAATCTGTCCGTAGGAAGCGCAAAAATGGCGCTTTATTCAAATTGGATTGAATGGCGGTGATTTTTGATCGGACAAACAAGTTGAAGGATATCGCTAAATGGACTATTGTTTGATAGAAAATATTCAGCCAACCGTTCTGATTAAACTATAGTTTAATCAGAACGGTTGGCAAAAATAAATATTTTTATGGAATATATTTGTTATCAAATCGTTAGCACAAGATTCTTAGTGTTAATTGATCCTACATTGATCAATTAATTTTGAAAATTAAAAAAGTTATAGCGTTTTATTTTCTACCTATAAAAATCTGTCCTTTCGGATTTTACAATCTTATACATCGGATTATTTTCATCAAATCGAATATGATAATCGTTCAAAAAATTCAATATAATAAAATTGATTCAGCATGACCAGCAGAAAACACTAAAAATTAAATTAATGCTTCAGACGGTTGGCAACACTCACCAGTTCTAAAACACGAAAATTTAACTCGACTTTATTTTCTTCGCATAAATTGAACGTAATTTACGGAAAAACGTGTGTAGGCGACTATTCGATCAATTACGTTTTCGCCTTATCAAATATTTATCGCTTTTCCAAACAGTCAAAGGTCGAACGTACATAACCTTAAGGTTATGTGCCTTAAGGCTTAAGGCATATTCGATCAATCCAGAGAATTTTTCGATCTTTCGATTTTTACCGAACTTTGTCCGACATTGCGTTACGCAGACCGGAATAATTTAATTACAACGAAACCTTTCCGGGCTTAAATTTGTCCGGTCCTTCTGAATTACAATTAAGGTGAAATAATACCCAGCGAAGCCTTTACGGATTTTCCCAACTCTTGCCGACAAGTCGCCCGGAATTGGACGTCTTTTTTTAAGCCGGTTCGTTTGAATTTTTAGTTTTTTTTTTTACTTTAGCATCGCTTAGTCATTTTCGAAAACCGTAATTAATAACGCCTGGAGAGACTTTTCGACTACTTGTATAATTAACGGGAGTATGTCTTATCCGTCGTTGTTAGCGATGTTTTCTTTTGATGGTTGTATGGTAAAAGAATTTTCTTTCCTTTCATATACCGGGTTATTGTGATGGATTTGAGGTTGAAAATTTTTGAAATTATTAAAAAAATCAATATTTTATTATAAGAATTGTTGGATTACTATTTCAATCGTTTAGTTATATTTAATATGAATAAAATATTTTATTTTTATAAATTAATCAATATTAATTTTCATTCCAAGTATATATAAAATCACATTTATTATTTAGTTTATCGATTTCATGGCTAAAACAGTTGATTTTGAAACGTTTAAATTTATTTTTAGACACACTTTCATTTTTCTTCAATAAATTCAGAAGCTTTTAAGATAAATTTGGAAATAATAATTTAAAAATTTATGAAATGAAAAGTATTCAAAACAATAAATATCATAACCACCCTGTGTGTAGAAGGAAATCCCCCTAAGAATCTCTTAATTGCCGGTCTAAGATTTTCCCATTTTAACCTTTCAATTTCATTCGGATTTTTTTCGATTGGTTTTAATCGAAAAGTGCCTTTTATTATATTATTATATATTATATATACTACTCGGAGTCTTTTCTCAATTCTGTTTGATTCTAAATGTCTTGTTAAATGAAAGAGAAGTCCATCGTCCACCATTACAATGGCCGTTGTATGTTTGGCGATTAAATATGCACCTTTCACTCTCAGATTTCCTGTTTGCTTCTTTTGACAAAGTCCTTTCTGGTTTGGGGAACAGAATTCAGGGATTTGTGTGCAAAATGGAATATTCAGTTCATAGGGAAGGGTACTTGAGCGATTCAAAATTTAATGTCGTTTGTAGTGCGAGGTTTTATGTAAATTTGGGATCCTTCTTTTTTTCGTGAATATCGTAAGTATTATATTTGCAGTCATAAAATCGTTTGAATAGTATAATATTTGCTCTTGTTTCTTACGAAATCGAGACTGGAAACATGTTTCGCACAAGCTCGTAAAATTAATATCGAGAAATCGTACAATAAATAAAGTTGGAAGCGCATCTGTTAAAAGCTCGAAACTTAACTGCCTCTTATAAACATTCTTAGTAGTAAGGAAGTGAGTTTTCCGAGCAAACGACTCAAAAACGCTCATAAAATATAAATGATTCGTTCGGGGGCCATAAGGAGCCGGGAAAACAACGGAAAATTTACAATAATAATAAATACTGGATTTATCGTTTCGAAAGAGCGGAAAATACTTTTAATTAAGAAAGAAATTTCGCTACGGATGAAGATTTCCTTTTGACGTTTGTTTTCATACGAAAAAATACGTCCCTGAAAGGAAAAAGAATGTTTCGATGTTGAATAAAGGAGTCGTTAGTATTTTGAAGTCGTTTGATGTCTATATTTTATTATCATGCCTTACATTGTTACTTTTATGTGCTTGTCAGAAAATATGGTTATTTTGTTCAAATTATTTATTTTTGAACTTTGAATACATTGCTAATTTATTTATATTTATTAAATATTTCATGAATTTTGATAAAGGATAATAAATGAGTCTTATCATTTCGAGTTATAATGGCGATTTGACAAAATCATAATTGAAATCTAGCTTATTTAAAACGACACATTTTAATATTTCATTGATCTTAGATATCAACGTATTTCCGTTTGATACAAATTATTCTTTAATCTACATTTACCCAAACAAAAAAAACACTTATAATTTCATATTTGACAAAACAAATTAATATATCTATATATTCGAAACACATAGGCAATATTAACATAAAACAAAAAAAATCTCTTCCGTTTCTTTCTTACCGCCGCCACATAGTGCTGCGCTCGTTAGCGCGAATTTTCCCGAGTTTTATTGTACCACACCCCATTTTCCACCCTCGAACACTTCCTGGGGGAGACGAAGGCCAACGATGACAGCCTTCTTCTACATTGATCCCTGACTGTTGAGGCTCTGCTCCTCGGCGATCCAATCCCGGGTGTAATGACACCTTCCACGTCCGTTTTTATCCGCATGAAAGCCTTATACTTTTTCTCGTTCGGGCTATTATATTTTGTTTCTGGGGCTTTGGATGTTCACGGGAAAAGCTCAACGGCGACGTGGTTTAGTGTTGGTGCTTAATGTGTTTATTTTGATGATATTCTGAAATAATAATGGTATAAATATATGTAATATATGATGTTTGTGGGAATTGTAATTGTTTTTATGGATTGTGAAATTTTTGAATTCAGTCTAGATAAAAATTCGTGTGTAAATTTGGTTCGCGATTTTTGCGTTATCTGGAAATTCGCATTTAATGCCCGAGGGAAATTAACCTAAATAATAATAAAAATAAAATATATCGTTACCGTTATTTGATCCGCTTTTGAAATGGCTATAGGAACGATTATGGTTTCTCACACATATTGAAAATTTCGATTATAGAAGAACGTATTTTCTTTCACGAGCACGTAAATACGATTTATTCAATATGTATACATCTTGCGATGTATATTTTTTTAAATAACTTATTTTGAATATATAATAAAAATAATACAATGGAACTAAGATAATGTTCATTGTAACATGTATATTTTTCTACTATTCTGAGAAATTTGATCATTTTTTGCTTGAAATATAGTCAAAGTGTGTTTCGATTGATTTACACTAATACGCAGTTATATTCATTTAATAATTATACGTGTCAATTAATACGAATAGTACATTTGTAAAGGGTAAATTATTGATTTCATATTTTAAGTTGATTTGTTGTTTTATATAATATTATTATATATTAATTTGGAAAAAAAATAAAAGTATTACTCCCTGAATATCTTGCATGATCATAATTTATTGTGCACATAGTAACAAACTCTGTGACATATTCAATTAAAGTCTCAAGCCATATAAGCAGAAAGCCGGTTATGTTTCGTAAAATTATTACAGTGTCAAATTCACGTATGATATATGTTATTAGCTTAACGTGATTTACTATATTTGTTGAAATCTTCCTTTTATTCATAATAAGAATGAAAATTCCGAATAATTTCTACTTAAATAAATTCTAAAATTAACGAAAAGATTAAGTTGCATTTTATTATTTCAATTCAATACCATAAATTATAATTTATGAACGATCAACGAAAAAATAAATATCAATTTTCTTAAATATATCAATTTTTTTTAATGCGAACTTAAATAAATATTCAAATTTTATTTTGCCAACAAATTATTCATACGTAATTCGCAGCAGTATTGTTTTGTCGACATCCGACCCCGATTCGGCAAAAAAGGTATTGAAAACATAAGTCGACCCTTATATTATATAATATAAGTCAATTTATCAAAAAGTGTATATTTCAGTCGCGCACCTACGATATGATAATAAGCAATTTATTACACGATACCATCTCATATAATATATTTTCTCTCCCGTAAATAACCTGTGTTTTCTAGAAACTTTCGCTCAGCTGATAGTTTTCGATCCATTTATGACGGCAATAAATTAATCCACCCTAAGATTTATATTCCGAGGCGTAAGAAGTGACAGATTCATTAATTAGATAGTTTTTAATTATTTATTGAATAAATAACTAAGTAATCGTTTAAGTCTTATTGAATGTTTTTAATTGATTAATCTCATTAACTATTTTGGATTATTTAGAATAGAAAATTTTTATAAGAATTAAAAAATCATTTAAGGTATCAATCGATATTGGTAATCTTTGAACTGCAATGTAAAAAAAAAAATTAAAATATCTCCGCTTAGTCTATCTATATAAAAATGGATGTTTGTACACTTGCATATTTGTTTGATGGCGTTTCACTCTAATAAAAAAAAAATCAGTATGAAGAGTCGAAGATCTGTCTTTTGATGAACGTTTTTCGTTTACCTATGACCTATGAGCTGCGTTCTATGACCTATGACCCATGACCTAACCTATAGCCTATAAACTATAATCTATAACTGAGTTCAGCTAGTTAACTATAAATATTAACGGTATAACACATATTATCAAATTTATCTTATAACGACACCATTTAAAATCCGCACGGCCGCCATTGATATATGGCCGCGGTTATTTTTGTTTATTTTTTATTTCAGCGCTAATGAACGTTCGAGCGTTAACGAACGGTGGCGGTCGTAAATTTTTTGAAAAACGGCTCTCGGAATAAGTGAAAAAAATAAAAAAATAAAACGGAAAATTCACTTAAAAGGCGCGAAACGACGCGGGCATAAATCTCTCAATTTTCGTTCGGCTTGCGGCGCACGCACGCCATTTTTTCACTTCAACGCCTTTACGAAGGTTCACCGAAAAACTAAAAGCGCAATTTTATTATTCGGTCGAAAAGTACACGGGAAAAAAGACGGCGAAATCTTTCGGTTTTCGGTGTTTTCCGCCATCTTTGATTTTCGCACGTTTCGATTGTTCCGCTTCGGATGTCTGTGGCTCGTTTGTTAATGTCGCCATTGTGAAAGAGTTTTAATGTTATTATAATATATGTTTTCGGGACATTTAGATTCGTTGTAGCAGTAAGTTATTAGTTTATTGAATTTTTGGTGGATTCTTGCAGAAAATTATTCTGAATATTTTGGATTGCTTTGTAGAAAGATAATGATCATAAGAATGAAAAGAATCTTATGAAATAGTTTTGTGAGCGTTAATTCTATTGTAGAAATATTTTAATTTCATATTATTCTGTAATACAAAAGAAATGAATATGAATCGTTAATTTATATACAGTTTTATAAATTAATGAGTCTAGGAACTAAGCTAAAATTATCATCATTTAACGTTTCTTAAGAAGAATTTCGAGTTGAAGATAATTAGTATAATTTAAATATTTAATCATGGCTTCGTTTCTAAAATGTATTAAAACCAACCTAAATTATATTTATAATATGTTTCATTTTTATAATAAACAACGCCGTGAAGCTTTGATAAAAATTATTTTATAGTCTTTTCAATCGTGTATTTTGTTTGGCAGTTTAGATATAATCGCGAAAACAAAAACAAACGCGTTTTCCTTCACGTCATTCTCTTGAATGTTTTGTATATAGATAATGAGCGTTATAGAAATTTTCGAAAGTGAATACGAAAACAAGTGACATCCAAAGTTGTAATGAGAATATGGCGTGCCTGATGGTTGACAACCGCTATCATCACTAACACAACACCCACGAAGTCACGCGGTTATTACAAAATTTCAGAATAATATCAGAAAGGTTCAATAACCGTGAAGCTTTCGATGTTTACGGAGATTTTGAATTTTTAATAATATATTAAAATTTTCTATATACTATTTATTGATTATATTTGAATTTTATTTTTTTATAGGAATGTCCCACCGGAATGGTAGATGAAGAAAGTTTCAAGCATATATTTTCGCAGTTTTTCCCGCAAGGAGGTAAAATAAATTCTATACACTATGTGAAAAGAATTTATCGTTTTCTTCTACATAGCCATTAAAATACCGTGTGTTCGATACTAGGAACGTTTCACTGGCGACATCGTTAAATAATTGATGATTCACGATCATTTCACGAAATACATCAAAATCTAATATTAATTCATGTTCGATCGTAACCCGTTACACGTAGCTTTTTACATAATTTTTTTCATCAAAAATTCATTTAAAATATACAATAAATTGCCTCCTTTTGTATTGTTCAAAATTGAATAAGCCGAACGCACGACATTTTCACATCAAATTATATTTAAATTTGATGCGAAAATAATTTCAGAAATTAAGTAATAAAAAATTTTGTTTGAAGTTTGAGATTTTCAAACAAAACGTCAACTTTTCGTGTTCGTACAGCGAATTTCCCTTTAATTTTTCAGACGCAACGAATTACGCTCATTACGTCTTCAACACGATGAAGCAGAAGCAGAATGGCAAGATAAGTTTCGAGGTGAGTCAAGATTAATATGCATTTTTATTCGAGTACACGTAATCATCATTTGGACGAGTACACGAGAAAAGATTACTAAGTTGAAAGCCCATCTGTCTTAAAAAAAATGTATATATAAAATTTCCATCTTGCGTAACATCTAGTTTAAATTTTTTTACTGTTACTATGTCGTGACTGAGTCGATTCTTCAAATTCTTCGAAGATTAACTTTTCGATGCAATTTCGGTAGAGCGTTCGTGCCTGGAACAGGCTTACGTTGGTCTTCGGGAAATCGTGAAAAGTCGACTTTTGGCCGTTTTAACCCGCTGCTGACCGTATAAATTCGGTCGGTAAATTCACCTACGAATAATGTGTTCGATTCGTGGGCACTTTTTGGCTTCCGAGTCGCGCCCTTTGCTCTGAATTGGCCCGTTTGTTCGGATTTAGTGCCAATTCTTGCATTTCGATAAAACGGGATAAGCGAACCTGCGGATATCAAATGCGGGTCGAAATTTCGAAAGTTTCGTATTCGAAATACCAGGTCTTGGTAAAGTCAGCATTTATTAATTTAAATTATTTCTGTGTAATACAACGAGTCCTTTCGAGCGTATGATTGGTTGAGAACTTTTGCGAATCGAGTTCGAAATTGGTTTTGAATAGTTCGATTTTATATTAAACCTTTGTTTAGTGAAAATTCGAACCACTAACAAAGTTTGCATAGGATTTAATTCATGCGAGTGTATTAAGCGAGTCGTTTATTGTTATCAGTATAATTAACTATAATACTGTTATGCTTCGAGACAAAGGATTTCTTAATCGCATAATGCCTCTCGCAGAATATTATTATGTCGTACTATTCAAAACATATTCTAATATTAACTGTTTGAACATATCTGCTTCACAATGGTTATGATATGGTTCATTCGATTCGAATGGAATTTGCATCGAAGACATTTTTAGTTGGTTTATAGATATTGTTGCATCAAAAATTTAACTCGATTTAGTTCTAAGTCGTGAACGACGTTGTTTTTCATTTCATATTTTCAGATGGCGAATCGTAAAAAATATGTTTATTATCCGGAGATTAGAGTAGGCTGTTTTTCTTCTTTTACGATGACAGACGTTTGTCGTACGTATTAAAAAGCGAATGTTTTTATTTTTCTTCTGGAAATTGTTTTTCCGATTTCCCATCGCGATAAAGGAGCCGTTTTCAGGAAATGACATTTTATCTAGACGAGAACAGTTTGCTAAGCTTTGAGAACATGCGATTCAAGCAACTTTCCCTCACGTCAAACGATATCTTTTTCTTAATGTTTATCGTTAAATTACGGAAGAAAATATATAGAAATAAAATTATTTTCTTTTTATTTGAAAAATTTTTTTTCCTTGATTCACGCATTGAGGGAAATAACGGAAAAAGGCGATAGGTTTTTCATTCGAAACAAATATCGTGTAAGAGAAAAATTTCAGCATAAAACAAATAATCAAAGCTTTTTCTCTGAGCTTTTGTCTGATTTCGTCTGACTAAGCATTGTGTATTGTTGATTGGTCGAATGAGAGACAGGTACTGCGATAACAATGTCTCATAAGCAATATATGAAAATGAAAATTTCTATGACAAAAATAAGCGAGTATATTTATTATGTAAACGTGTGTTGTGCGATAGCAAAAATACCTGTCATATTATTTCAATGAAGCACTTTGTCATTATACAAAACATCCGCTATGTTTCTCACAGAATAATATTAAAATCATCGTCATGAAATTATTTGATACGGAGTTGTAAAGAACTGATAGGATTTTTAAATGAGTGAATTATTTAAAATTAGGTAGAGTTACTAATTTTATTTCTAATATAATATAATAATATTTCCTTTGTGCAAAGACTGAAACTTTATGAATCGTTGCCAAGTGCATGTTATGAACAATGGTGTAATTGTTCCCAACGAATATTCAGACACTCATATAGCAATAAAAAATTCTTAAATTGAAAAAATCCCATCTAATTAACATAAATTTTTTCAAACGTTATATTCATATTAAATTGTTTTGAAAAAAGTTCATTTTAATATCAAAATAGTATAACGTACGTTAACTATAATATAAATTTTCCAATACAATTTAACATGTAAATAATTAAAATTTCAAATGCTTAATTTATGAAGCAAAATGATCAAAGGACGATCGTTCTTATTAAATATTCAATATGACGAAGAAAATAGACGGGAAGCGTTCTTCTGAAAATAATCGGGAAATTTGCATGCACGCAAACCATGTGAAAAATAAAACATGCAAAAGGACAATGTCGACATATAGGGAGTTCAGAGACGCTTTATGGACCTCTCTTTAGGGATCTGAAAAACAGAAGGTCGAAGTATTATTTCGCTGTAGGTTCATGTTTGAAATGAGCCGTATAAGGAAATAGCTAAAGGTACTATCATTTTTTTGTCTTCGAAACGTTGGATTTCGTAAGGTGAAAAAATTTCAGGTCATAAAACGATTAATTTTGTACGTGATATTTTATCGTAAAAAAACTACTATATATTATACATAAATGAATTGAAAAATCAAACAGTTCATTGATAATATGAAAAAAATATCATTTTCTTTTTCATATATTTTTAGTCTAATTTTATATGTTGACTTGCAAATTCTATAATATGTTAACAAGTCAGAAAGTAATAAAATTAAACACACATATATTATAAAGTCAAATAATATATTGAAATTTTATTGAAAGACTGTTTCTTGTCTATTTTTCAAATAAATTTCCAATGAATTACCCATACGGTTACCGCACGAAAATTTAGAGCCATTTTCCTCTGTGTACTGAACAAGCTAATAAAACAGACCGCACATGTCTATGGATATTGTTGTCCGCGTGTAATAAATCGAAATTTTGTAAATAAATTAACGGGAACCCATGTTTTCGACTCGTGGTTTTTTCATGGAGTTGTCGGAATTTAGTGGAATTATCGGCCCCTAATTCTGTTTATGCGTCGATAATAATATCGTATTCCCTCGTCCACTTCCAGCTTTGGAATAATGAGATTTTCTGTATGGGAAAAGTATGTTGCCGTGTTATGTGAATGCATTAGGGATTATATTTATGTAATATCACACAATCAAATTATTTGGGTTTCGCCATGTCGAGACTCATAAAATTGAATAATTCAATTCGTCTCTCGCTTTGAAAAAATAAACTCTTGAATAACAGTACAAATATTTCATTATGATTCTTCAACGTTTTATTTTACAAATTTATACGATGAATATATTTTTGTACCGAATTCAAAATTATAATTAAAATTTCAGAGAAAAGCCCTCCCAATTACTGCGATTTAAAAATCTCACCGATCAAAGTTTCACCGCAAAAACTCATTCGTCTATACGAGTTGGCCCGTCAACGAAACCGCACTCGGGAAAGTTTTCAGCGAAAATCGCTCAACGTACCGAAAAAAATACGCTCCGCTGAAAAAATAAAAGTTCAAATTTTGACCCGCATATTTAATGACACAGACGTACACACACAAAAAAATAATAAAAAACATTTTTACAACCACACCAAAAAGTGACCTCTAAGCCGCTGTAATGTTACCGTGCATGTACCACTTTTCGAAAGTAACTAGGCGGCAAAGACGTTCGACATTGCAGTTTTTGTAAAATGTATGGGGGCCTTAATGAAAATTCATATTCAAAAGCTTTTATGAACGCCACGACGGCCAGATGCTTCCCTCGGTGTGCAAAAGACCGATTCTTGGACTGGGCAAAATTCGTACACCTGTATTCGGTGGAAATTATTTGCGCGGGAATAAATAAAATTTTCCATTATTAAAAAAGTCGTCGAACGTCCGCCGACACTTAATTGAATTCCATCGACGCAAATATCGCGCGGAAAAACGAGATTTTTTTTAATAAACGTCACTTCGCATAAATTATGAGGAATTTCTTGTAAATTTTGGCGTTCGTGAATATATGTTTTTTTTTTGTGAAAGTTAGAATAAGTTTTCGCCGAGTGTCTGAAAAATATTATAATAATGTCGTAAGTAAAAAAGAAGTTTTAACAAACGCCGAGCAATTTGATATTCGAGAAGCCTTGTTTTTCTTTTGGACCGTTCGCGATCATTGAAGAGTGCCGGAAAAGTCAAACTCGAAATTTAATAAGAATTTTCACTTAGAAACGAGTGTTTAATTTGCAAAGTCTATATGAAAATGTTGCAATTAAATTGTGAATTTGAAATCTAATGAACCAAAGTAATATATTATATAAATTTTTTGCAATACTAATGAAAATTTTTTTTAACTCATGATATTTATTTTGTGACATAAAATTTTTATTCTACAGTATAAATAAAAATCGATATTCTCACATAAACATGCAAGTACAGTGTACTCTCGATTAACCGTGCGCGGATTAACCGGTTTGCGGATTAACCGTGCCTGAAAATAAATATTTTT